>OY856409.1:875977613-875982613 GCA_963693085.1 Alisma plantago-aquatica
TGGCAACAGGGTTTTGGGTGTCCGTGGCGGTATTCTCATTGGGCGTGTTGCCTCTTGCTAGCTGGTCCCTGGACTCCGAAAGCATTTCTTGTGTCCATCGAGGAGGTGAATGCCTGTCAATGCAGTTTCCCGGAGAGATAACCTCAGCTGTAGATCTTTCATTACGCTCCAAAACTGAATGTCCAAGTTCTGTCGGATGTTGTTGTTAAATGACATTGCATAAGCCGCATCATGAATTGTTAGTTTTCCTACTTTGTCCATCCTGACTTCCTTACCTAGATTTACCATCTGCCTACTACTACAGATCTAAGATCATTTGTTCTACATGCTTTGTTGCTGTTTTCAAACAACACGGTAAAATGTTGTGAATAAGGTGTTTGATTTTATTATCATTTCAGTGAAAATGGCATCACTTGGTGAAGTTGAACGTCATGGTGCGTACAGGTGTGTAACTAGTGGCCACCACACCACATCCATTGTTGAGTAGTCTCTCCTGGGATTTCCATGAATTGCTGATCTCGCTCTCGTGGAATGAGTGAATGCTCTTTGGTGAAGGAGGTTGTCCAGTCCTATTTAGCCATCATCTAGCACACACCACTTGCTTACAAAGCGGATGACATGAGCCCTTGGCTAAGGGTAGACCATGTACGGGCATTGGTTGCAAGTGATGAAGGAGTGTGGGTTTGCTGGAAATTAAAGAAATAGATAGTTGTCTATATATTTGAAGTAATTAGTAAACGCAAGTAGGACATATAAAGTAACTATTGGTATGAAAAGTAACAACAAGATATAGAAAGTAACTATCAGACACTGAGAGTAGTAGCATGACACAAAAAATACCTATGTGACACTGAAAGTAATACCATAACATAAAAGTCATTTGTATACTAAAATACCCATACCACACTAAAAGTAACACTTTGACATAAAAGTAATTATATTGTATAAAAGGTAACTAGTTGATACTGAAAGTGACAGTGGGACACAAAATGTAACTATATGGTATGAAAAGTAACTATCTGACACTTAAACTAACATCATGACACATAAAGTAACCATCCGACATAGAAAGTAACAGTAGGACACAAATAGTAACTATATGAACACTATGGGTAACTGTAAGAACACTAAGGCTAACTGTAAGAAAATTAAGAGTAACTGTAAGTACACTAAGAGTAATTGTAAGAACACTAAGAGTAACTGTAAGTACACTAAGAGTAACTCTAAGAACACTAAGAGTAACTGTGACAGTAGAGAAAACTAACCCTGTGATTCAAAAAAGTAACTCTTATACTTTGTAAAAGTGACTCTAACAGAGGAAGGTAAAACACGTATCACAAAAACAACGTGTATGGAACACAGAGTAACAGGGACATCTTGTAAGTAACTGTAAGAACACTAAGAGTAACCATAAGTATACTAAGAGTAATTGTAAGAACACTAAGAGTAACTGTGACAACAGAGAAAAGTAACCCTGTGATTCAAAAAAGTAACTCATTGAATTATAGCATTTTGTTATTCTATTGTATAAGCTCTGTGAAAGCCTAAATGTATAGCTGCTCTTGAATGTACAACTGTGAAAAACCTGAATTTACAGCTGATCTTGATGTACAACTCATCTTGAACAATATTGATTTTTCCCTTGTATTTTGGCTGAATGTAGAATAGGCTTCTGTAATTCGGATGTATAACCACTGTGAAAAGCCTGAACAATAGGCTTCTATTATTATGATGTATAAACTTTGTGAAAAGACTGAATGTACAGCTGATCTTGAATGTACAACTGTGAAAAGTCTGAATGTACAACTGATCTTGATGTACAACTCATCTTGAACAATATTGATTTTGCCCTTATATTTTGGCTGAATGTACAGTTGATTAAAATGGATTATTTATTAGTGTGCTGCAAAAAGACTGAATGTACAACTGATCTTGAATGCTTCGAATACATTTATGGTTTGAATGCTTATGTTCTTGAATGGTTTAAATACCTTTATGCTTTGAATGTTGTAAGAGTAACTCTGAAACCACTACGAGTAACTGATACAACCATGCGAGTAACTAAATTGAAAGTAACATAATGCTTGAGTAACAGAAAAGTAATGCTTGAGTAACTGAAATTAATTCTTGAGTAACTAAGAGTAATGCTTGAGTAACTGAGTAATGGTTGAGTAACTGAAAAAACACTGCGAGTAACTATCACAACCCTGGAGTAACTGAAAAAACACTGCGAGTAACTGAAAAAGGACTACAAGTAACTGAAAAAACATTGCGAGTAACTATGACAATACTACGAGTAACTGTGACAATAATGCGAGTAATTGAAAAAACCATGCGAGTAACTATAATAGCAGTTAGAGTAACTGCGAAAACACTGTCAGTAACTGTCACAACCCTGCGAGTAACTGAATAAACAATGCGAGTAACTGAAAAAAGCATGCGAGTAACTGAAACAAGCCTGCGAGTAACTGAACACTGTAAGTAATGGTTGAGTAACTGAACAAACACTGTGAGTAACTGTCACAAACCTTCGAGTAACTGAGAAAACACTACGAGTAACTGTCACAACCCTGCGAGTAACTGAACAAACACTGCGAGTAACTAAAAAAACCATGCGAGTAACTGAAAAAACCCTACTAGTAACTAAAAACCCTGCAAGTAACTGAAAAAAGCCTGCGAGTAACTATGAAACACTATGAGTAACTATTACAACAATGCGAGTAACTGAACGAGCACTACGAGTAACTCAAATAGCAGTTAGAGTAACTGTGAAAACAATATGAGTAATTGAAAAATCACTATGAGTAACTTTGACAACCATGTGAGTAACTGAACGAGCACTACGAGTAACTCTAACAGCAATAAGAGTAACTGTGATATCCTAGAAAAGAAACACTATGATTCAAACTCAGTTACTCTTATACTTTGTAAGAGTAAATGTGACAACACTAAGAGTATCCATTGCACACAAATACAAACACATATTCTTCAAAAAGAATAACAACTGATCAAAACATATTCTTTGTAACATATTCAGAGTATACATACAGCTGTTGGAGCACAAGGTAACACAAAGATAGATTACAAACACAAGTGAAGTACATAGAAAGTTACAAAATCACTTTCACAACACTACACAAAAAGAACAACCCATTACAGATTTGAACATGCCTCACTGATGCACTAATCGACTACAAACTCCACTAAAAAAGATAGAACCACATATACATCAATAGTAATAGCAACAACATCAGAACACGAGCAGTAGAAATAGTAGCAGCAACTCCCAATCAACAAAACAAGAACGATCTTAACAGCAGTAGCAATAGCAGCTCATCGCACTAGAAGTAGCAGTAGCACATAACCATCAATAGCAGTAGCAACAGCAGCACATCACAAGAGCATTAGCAATAGCACATATCCATGAATTGCAGTAGCAGCAACAACTCCCAATCTCATGATAAAAGAACAAACAAAACCACAATAAGCAACACCAAGATGCTCCCCACAATCAACAGCACCAGCAGAAAATAAAGCTTAGCGAGTAGCACCAGGAGCTGGAAGAGAAGAACATAATAGATCAGCAACATGATAAGATAACAAATATAAACATCAAACACAAACAAACAACACAAGCAACACCAGATATAGTCGTTGAGTAGTAAACAACAACAATAGATAGTCCAGAAAGAGCATCACTATAGAATGGACTACTTCTTAGGACAGTTCCTTCTATCATGGTTAACACCAAACTGTAAACAATTCTTGCACCGCCTCTCTCTTTTAGACTGGGCAATCTCAACTCCAGATTTAAACCTCGCATCTATGGATTTCAGTCTCCCCTTAGTTTTGCAAACATTGGGGATATGAACCTTGATAGCGGAAGAAGAAGTTGTATTTGAAGTAGTTACACCAGCACCTGCATCTGCACCAGTATCAGCGAGATCCAATTCTAACAGCTCCTTTCTCAAGGCTAGCAGTTTTTCATGGCAAAGATCTACAACGTTGTTCCTACACGCTATGTTCACAATCGAATTGTAGATAGAAACAAGCTTAAGAGTCCTCCCAGTGGATGGATGACTAACTGACGCTTTGCCAAAAATCAAAGGATGTTCTCTGTATATTCCAACAGCTGATATTTATATGTGTGAGATGTCGGAACATGAGATGCCTTGGGTGTATATTCCAGCAACTGATATTTATATGGATTGGTGTCGTGGGAGGAAGAGGATGGCAGCTTACACGCTCCTACAACCCCTAAGTAATCAAATCATGTCCTTATTTGTGCCTATCCAGTGGACTCTTCAAGGTGTTTAAGCATGAATTTAACGGATCATGAATGGTAACTATTACAGATGATGTCAACGCACTTAGAATATTCAGGATGATAATCTTGCCATTTTGCATGTGAAGTTCTTAAACCTATTGATTCTTCCCTTATCTTTTGTTCACATAGAATTCTCTAGTTATCAGAATCTTTTTGTTAGTGTAAATGCTACTTGTAAATTACAATACCGTAATGTAATAAGAAAATATCATATGCAATATAGACAGTCACATTGTAATAGACAAGACCCAACCATAATGTAGGTGATAGTTTTATAATATGGATACTCATATTATAATAAGCAAGTGTCATTTGTAATATGGATAGTCACATTGCAATAGGCAAGAGCCAACCATAATATAGGTGATAGTTTTGTAATATGGATACTCATATTGTAATAAGCAAGTGTCATCTTTAATATGGATAGTCACATTGTAATAGACAAGAGCCAACCGTAATGTAGGTGACAGTTTTGTAATATGGATATTCATATTGTAATAGGCAAGTATCATATGTAATATGGATAGTCACATTGTAATAGGAAAGAGCCAACCGTAATGTAGGTGACAACTTTGCAATATGGATGCTCATATTGTAATAAGACACTGACATTCAGAAGTACTACTACAAATCCAGAAGTATCATTACAGATCCAAAAGCACCACTATAAATC
>OY856409.1:875987613-876177613 GCA_963693085.1 Alisma plantago-aquatica
CGGTTTACAAACTGATGCCACAACCCTTCGTGCGCCATCGAAAATGCGCCAACATGGGGGTATAGGCATCGGTTATTAGTTTTGAAACCGACGCCATAAACCTTCGCGCCACAGAAAGGGCACCATTTGGGGAACTATTAGCGTCGATTTATTAGTGATAACCGACGCCATCTCACCTGCTGCCATGGTCATGCTGGCCAGCACGACCGTGTTGTCTGGCCTGCTGCCACGGCCGTGCTGGCCAACACGGCCGTGGTGTCTGGCCCGCGACCACGACTGTGCTGGCCAGCACGACCATGGTGCCTGGCCTCATTAGGGAAATCGACGTCGGTTACTAGTAGGGCAACCGACGCCAGAACCATCAGCGTCAGTTTATTATTGATAACTGATGCCACATCAAATGCATTAGGCGTCGATTATAATTATTTATGTGATGTTGTAATCATTTTTCGTCAGTTTTAAACAAATAATCGATGCCTATTTCATGTTTTTTTCTTATCAGTCTACAGACCTGCTGTGACTGGTCGAAGGATGAGAAACCTGCAGTTCAGTTATGAACTGTAGGTTTTATGACATCCATTGATATCAACCAACAATAGGCCACAAACCTACAAAATTAACAACATTAATTTTCACACATTTAGCAACCTGCAGTTCCATTCAATTTTCAGACATGTAGAAACATTCATGTAGCAATTTGCAGTTCCATTAATTTTCACATTCACACATGTAGAAACATTCATATAGCAACCAGCAGTTTAATTCATTTTCACATTCACACATGTATAAACATTCAGACACATGTAGAAAACTTCACAAATATTATAATTCATAAATTCATTTACAAAATATCATTCTTTAGTCATTATTCGCTATCAACATCCCAATTATATTTTAAAAACCACACTACTTGTATGGTTGTTGCCCATTCTTCTCTTACATCATTTAATTCTTCCGTCGTATAGGGAGCATGTATATATCGTAAGGCCTTTCCTGTAGTGTGGTCAGTTTTAAACACCTGCAAAGAGAATGATGTATATATATAATTAATAATATATAAATAAGATTGATATATTTCATATTATCTAATGAGACTATATATAATACCTCAGGAATAGTATCGATGTCCACTGTGACATATTTGATAATCATGTGCATAAATCGCATCACATAGTATGCACATGTCCATCTGTTGTCTTGTGTAGCACACTATAAATTGAAACATACAAAATATTAAAAAATAGAACTAATTAAGCACTGTTCACATAAATAATATATACATTGCAGTCAGGAACTTACTTCCACATTCTTCCAAATTATTGGCTGGTTCTTTTTCCTGGGGTCCTTTCCTCCAACTTTTTTGAACACATCTAAACCCCTACATGTTAATGTAACACATTACATTGCATAATTAAATAGTAATGTAATAACATATGTTAGCAGATATGAAAATGAAATATTTCTCACCAGAACAATGCCATTTTCATTGTGTGTCCATATTTTGAATTCAATTTAGTCCCCTTAGGATCTAGATAATAGAAAGTGAACGTCTCGGGTACAATAACTAGTAACTCCCAATGCATACCACTAGAGGTAAAAAAGTTAAAAATTAATAACTCAAAATCCACAATAAAAATGTAATTTTCTTAAGTCCAAATTATAAGCAAAGTAAACTTACTCCACATTGAATGAAGCTATAATCACCGTCTTTTTATTTTGAGAAAAATTTGTAAAAGCATCACAACAATATTGTTTAACTGACGGAGGGTCTTTATCTACTAGACTAATCAAAGATGAAATAAAAAATCCTACATGTTCGACTGAAAAATTTGCACATATCTTGTCTAAGTAGCTGCAAAACATGTATTACGTATGCATTAATAAATAAGAAACCAGATCACCAGATCCTACACAAGGTATATGGATGTATAAAGAAGATCTCACCTTATCCATAGCTGTATCACAGATGTATTCAGCCAATCATATCGAAACAACTCCAAAATATCTTGTATAAATAGTTTTCTTTCGTGTGATTGACCTATAGCATTCACATCTATAGAAACAATTATAGGGCAATTTATATCATGTTCGCCTAACCATATTGCCATACCCCTATAATTAGGACCTAACGGGACATGTAGGTCCTGTGGAACCCAACTTGGTAATGTAGGAGGTGGAGGTGGAGGCTTAGATGCTCTAGGTGTCTTCTTTTTAACCTATATATATAATTTCAGATCAATTGACATCATATACACACACTAACAATTTAACGTAATGTAAATTTACCATACAGTCTCAGTATAGAGAACATTTGCGTTTGGCCACAATATCACTCTACCTTTTGCCTCACCAAGCGTTTCACAATCTAGGTGGGCATATGGCAATGGAAGATCCATCCAATTGGGGAATATATGTACCAGGCTCACACGAACCCAACCACCTGGTAATGAAGACCCATGAAACATTTTCCCTGGTAGGGATGGGTAAGACAACGCCTCTGCAACGACAAATTCTTTACTTTTTAGTTGACATGGCTTCAAACCCTACAAATTTTTGTGTAAAGAATGTTATATACATATATACATATCATCTTGAAAAGACTAGTTACTATGGCATAAAAATACTTACAACGGATGTGCTAGGTGTTGGGTCTACAAGATTACTCCCAACCTCTACAGTAGGAGTAGAGCGGGACACCATAGGTACTGTCTGCTGAGTGGCAGTCAGAGATGCCTGCCACTTACTCATTACTTCTTCAATTTTCCTATCAACTATCTTATCTACCTATACATAGATAAAAGAAACATTAGCTTTTGATTATTGAATTCTCTTTTACAATAACATTATAAAGAAAGAATAGGTTACCTCTTCTTGTGAAATTCCCTCTTTTGGGACATGTTTGCACTTGGATGGCCCAAAGAACGCTTTGATGCCCACACCAGTGCCTGCAGCCCTAACACATCCCGGATGCTCTAGGTTACCCAAAGCAACTGTCAATTCATCCCTTGTGCCCTCATGGATAAACTTGCCTTGTTTCCTCAGCTCGTGCAGCTCCCGCTAATCGCCAAAACAAAAATTTGTAATTAAGTAAACACCGCAAATAATCAATATTCGAACGATTGCTCTGAGTTGTATTTTACCATTTTTGTAGCCGCTTCAGCAGTTGCAGGCTTCCTTATTTCTCCCTTCTTATTTTGCCTCCCAACTATCTAGACATCATGGCAAGGCAGAGGTGTGGTACCTATAGTATAGGACTCCTGAGTAGCAGCAGACTGAGAAATAGACTCATCATGTAGTCTTTGGCGAATGTCTGCATACCCCTTTGGACCCATTGTGTGGTCATGCACATTCAGTGCATGCCTTGCTTTTTGCACCTCACTGAGGGCCTAGTTAGTATGCACATTAATGATTTGGTTAGTAACACTAAATGTTAATCTTGAATAGGTGAATACAATGTATATTAATTAAATTGGGAGTGACGCCTAATGCCTTGAATTCATCAGTTTTTCTTGAAGCAAGAAATGCATTCCATTCTTCTTGGTCCAGGAAGTTCCACTGTTCAGTGGCTGTCTTCTTCCTCTTTTCACCTTCTTTTATGTATTCTCGGGTCAGATTTGTCCTATAGTTCCTTAGGACTCTCCCACAGTGTTGCATCACGCATTTACGATGTAGCTTTTCATCCAATTCAAATATACTCTGCAAAATAGAATTGCTATTAACTAGTATCCAAAAAATTAGTAATCTATAAAATAGAATTGCAAATTAATAATAACTCACACATAAATCCTTCCATATTATGTCTTTCTTCTCCTTAGAAACTTTATGCCAAGAATCTATCTTACAACCGCAATGGCTACGAGTAACATACCCAAGATATGAAACAAATGAATTGCGATTCACACCAGATGCATTTCTTGCATTATCAAAATCCACAACAAGTTTGGGTCCATTGCCCTTTTGCACTATTAACTTCTTCATCATAGTGATGCCCCTTCTCTTGTCAACTTTTTGGTGCTGCTCATCAAGTGCCTCAAGTGCTTCAGAGGGTACATGTGCATCATCAGCCTAAAATTTGACAAAATAAACACACTTACATGATATAACTATAAATGGACATGTAGATATAAATATATGATATATTTTTAATACTTACATTGTGAGGCAGTGCATTGATGTCCTCACCCTCACAATAATCATTAGCACGGTCATCAAGAGAATGCTCAGCCATCTGAAAGTTCACATTCACATTATAAAGTTCACATTGTAAAGTAATTCACATTGTAAAGCTCACATTGTAAAGTTCACATTCACATTGTAAAGTAATTCACATTGTAAAGTAATTCACATTGTAAAATTCACATTGTAAAGTTCACATTCACATTGTAAAGTAATTCACATTGTAAAGTTCACATTCAGAAAAATAAAACATATAAAAAAATATAAACATGCCTCTAATATTGTGATTTTTTATCAATTAACAATCCTTCATTGTGATCTCCGCGCACATACAAGTCATCATTAGCTTCAATATTTGCTGATGTTGGCAACCCAACTGAGAATGGACTGGAGTCATCATACTTATCATAGTACTCTTCTTCACCTATAGGATCTTCAATGAACTGTCTTTTACCATGAAGAACAACCGACCATTTATCATTTGCAGGATCATCGATATAAAATACTTGTTTCTCCTGTGATGCCAACATGAATGGTTCACCCTTCTCGCGAATCTTTTCAAAGTCCACTAAAGTGAAACCCGATTCATCCACTATAACTCCTTTGGTGTTATCAACCCAATTCATTTGAAGAGCGGAATTCTGAAATCTATGTAGTCAAACTCCCATATGTCTTCAATGACACCATAATATGACATTTTAGCTTCACGTGGACTCTTATCCTTTGCACTTGCAAAAAACATAGTCGACGCTTGAAGGGTGACCCCATTGTTTTGGACGACGCTCTTATCATCTTGGCGCTTTGTGTAATATGTGAATCCATTAATGTCATACCCTTCATAAGTCATAACATTCAATTTTTGTTTAAAGGCGAGGCATTTGATAGTTTCAGTAATATCATCTGGTGTTTGAGATAGTTGATGTAATACTTTATCTTGAAACCACTTAATAAATGTCTTGTTATGCTCTCTAGCAAGCCACATTGTATTGGCTCGAGGATATTGTCCCTTGATGAAATTGGTATGTTCCTCGATATAAACACTCACTTCGTCCATGTTGTGTAAAATATAGAAGTGACCTTGTTCCAACTGCTCACGGATAATTGCTTTCACCCGTGATCCCAAAATTCCTTTTCCAAATTGCTCCTCAATATTCTTGTCATTACCAGGAATGTCATTACCACTGAGAAAGTCATTGCAAAAATCCATAACCTCTCTCGTCACATAACCCTCAATAATACTCCCTTCAGGCTGATAACGGTTTCGAACATCACTTTTAAAAACTCTCATGTATCGTTCAAAGGGATACATCCAATGCAAGAAAACTGGTCTCAACATTTTCACTTCCCTAGTCAAGTGGACAACAAGATGTACCATGATAGCAAAGAATGACGGAGGAAAATACATCTCAAGATGACATAGGGTAACAACCACTTCTCTTTGCAAATTATCAAGAGTATTAGGGTCAATAACTTTGCTGCATAGACCGTTGAAAAAGAAACAAAGTTTGGTGATTGCAAGCCTTACATGCTTCAGCAATATAGATCGAATTCCCACAGGCAATATTTGCTACATTAGAGTGTGAGAATCATGATAATTAAGACCTATCAACTTCAGATCTTTTATTGATACCAATCTATGGATGTTAGATGAGTAACCCTGTGGCACCTTAACAGTTACCAAATATTCACAAAAAGCTTTCTTCTCCTTTCTAGACAATGTGTAACAAGCGGGAAGTAAGTATGTTCTTCGATTTCCCATTTCATGTAATTCTATTAATTCTGACCTTGTTCCCATTTCACATAGGTCCAGTCTAGATTTTATCCCATCTTTAGTCTTACAGGGTATATTCAACAAAGTACCAATGACACTATCACATACATTTTTCTCAACATGCATGACATCGATACAATGCCTGACTGTCAAAGAACTCCAATAAGGAAGATCCCAAAATATTGACTTCTTCTTGAATAAAGATTTGTCACTCCGTGTGGCCATAGTACATTGTGATCTCTTACCAAATTCATTGACACAGTCTTTTACTCTTTCATAAACAACCTCCCCTAGTATAGGTTTAGCTGCACTCCGTTCCTCATTCAATCCATTGAATGCTTTGTGCTTACTACGATACAGATGTAATTTTGTAAGAAACCTTCGATGACCGAGATATACAGTCTTACCACCATGTTTTAGTCTTGTTGAATCAGTGTTATCTTCACATATAGGACACACTTTAGCTCCTTTGACACTATATCCAGACAAATTCCCATATGCTGGAAAGTCATTAATAGTGCAAAACAACATAGCATGCAAACTAAATGTCTCACTTCGTGAATCATCATAGGTCATCACACCTTCACCCCAGAGTTTCTTTAAGTCATCAATCAGAGGTTCAAGATAAACATCGATATCATTTCCAGGTTGTTTTGGGCCCGATATCAACAACGACATCATTATGTACTTATTTTTCATACACAACATGGGAGGAAGATTGTATATAACAAGCATGACTGGCCAAGTGCTGTGTTGGTTGCTCAATGTCCCGTATAAATTAATTCCATCTATACAAAGTCCAAGTCTTAGATTCCTGACTTCTTCACCAAATTCAGGGTACAATAGATCAATATTCTTCCACTGTGGGGAATCAGACACATTTTGTAGGATCCCATTATTATTTTTCTTAACATCTGCATGCCACCTCAAATTCTTCGCATCTATCAGATTGGCAAACAAGCATTGAAACCGTGATATTATAGGTAGATACCACATCACCTTGGCAGGAGAACCAGTTTTGGACTCCCCCGAAGTCGTCAATTTATACGGTGACGCACCACATTTTGGACAATCTTTCAAATCCGCATAGTCATTTTGAAATAATACACAATCATTCGGGCATGCGTGTATCTTCTTGGCATCCATTCCCATTGGGCACAACAATTTCTTTACCTGGTATGGTGAGATTGGCAGCTCGTTTCCTTCAGGAAGAATTTCTTTCAACAAAGACAACAATGACGTGAAGCTTTTTTCGTAAACTTGGTACAACCTGTGTATAACAATATCCCATCATCATGCACAATGTTTCTAAAAATGGGAGGTGGATCGGTGTGCTCTACACCACAACTATCCACCATCGCATCAACGATGTCTACTGGAACTGGTTCATTCACATCTACATCATCGGAGGCAATTTCTTCTTCCACACAAGAACTGCTATCGACATCCACTGGTTTCGGGTTTGAAATCTCTCCATGCCAGTGCCATTCTGTATAGCCTTGTATAATCCCGTTGCACATGACATGACTTTTGATTTCGTCAGCAGTGCTGACTTTCAAGTTGTTACCGCAATGCCTACATAGATAGTTGAACCTATCTCCAGGTTGTTTCCTATGTTTCTAGGCAAATCTAATAAACTGGACAAAACCAGAAATAAACTTTGGGGTGCAGCGATTGCGAATGGACATCCATGATCTATCCATTCTATGATCAAAGAGAAAACAAGTATATATTACAACAAGATTAGGGTCTAGGGTTAGAGTTTTTTTATGGTTAAAACTTTAGGCCAAAAAATACATGTGTTGTCATTCTTATATATAATAAATGTGTACCACCTATCCCATTCTTGAACACATAACCTCACTAGTAAGTGTATAATGTGTATTGGGGTTTCAAGAAAATTTCGGCAGCATTTCCCCGCTATTCTCTAAGTACATATGTACTTAGAGAACAAACGGGGAAATGCTGCCAAAATTTTCTTGAAAACCAAATACACATTATACACTTACATCCTAAGTGAGATTAGGTGTTCAAGAACAGTCCCAAACCGGGGACTAATGAGTAAATCTTGGATGGGTTTCTAGGCCAACACATACATGTGCTGTCATTCTTATATATAATAAATGTGTACCACCTATCCCATTCTTGAACACCTAATCTCACTAGTAAGTGTATAATGTGTATTGGGTTTTCAAGAAAATTTTGGCAGCATTTCCCCGCTGTTCTCCAAGTATAGATGTACTTAGAGAACAAATGGGGAAATGCTACCTGAATTTTCTTGAAAACTAAATCCACATTATACACTTACATCCTAAGTGAGATTAGGTGTTCAAGAACAGTCCTAAACCGGGGACTATCCAAGATTTACTCCTAATGAGTAAATTTTGGATGAGTTTCTAGGCCAACAAATACATGTGTTGTCATTCTATAACATTGATTTCAACATTTCGAGTGTCCATGCATGTTCATCATCAAGATAAAGATTACACATAAATTAGTATGACCTAGGGATGGAGAGATTCATAATTGATTTCAAAATTTCAAACTAGCTCATGCATTATCATCAATCTACATCATACAATAGGGATTCATGTAGATGTTAGGGTGACACATAACTACAAAATCAGAGATTTAACATTTGGGTTTTAATATCTTACATAGATTGATCACAAAATTTCAGCAATATAGTTAATTCAAGATTATGGTGAAATGTGTATTAGGGTTTTAATATCTTAACTCAACATTCATCAAAATTTACATAATTAGGTCAAGCATTAGTATTCAATTGCAAATGTATCTTCTTCCTCCTGCTCCCTCCTTACCAAATGGATAAAAGCAAGGCCACGACAGTGTGGGCTGGCCATGGCTGTGGCTGTGTTAGCTGACCACGGATGTGCTGGCCAGCACAGCCGTGGTCGGCCAACACAACCACGATTATGACCATCCCACATGGTTGTGGCCTTACTTTAATCCATTTGGTAAGGAGAGGGAGCAAGAGGAAGAAGAGGTGGAGGAAGAAGAAGGGCAGCGGCCTACCTCGGCAAGAGAGCAGTGGCTTGGAGAGCAGGGGCGAGAAGAGAGAAGGGGCGAGAAGAGAGCAGGGGCAGGCGCCGGAGCAACGAACCACGGTGCAGGAGAAGGTAGGCGCCAGAGCAACGAACCACGGGTAGGCTTAGGCGTCGGAGCTAGCAAAGAAGGGTGGCGGCCGGAGAGCAGGGCAAGGCCGGTGAGAAGAGCAGCAGCAGCAGCGATGTCGGCGAGGAGAGCAGCAGCAGCGGCGTCGGAGAGGAGAGTAGTAGTAGCGAGCGGCGACAGTACGAGGGAGCAACGACGGAAAGATCGCCAGACCTAACTGATCAACCAATGAAACAGAGAGAGTGGGGAAGAGTTGATCGTGCAGGTTCTATTAACTGCACCATCGTCGTCAGTTGTTTAAAAAACTGACACCCAAGAATGAATGGCATCGGTTATCTAAAAACAACGACACATATGCTCAATGATAGTCGTCGGTTTTTACTAGAAAAAATCGACGTCTATCTACATATGACGATTAAAAAAATTGTTCCAGATTAATTACCATAGTCGTCGGTTTTTTTAGCAAACCGACGCCCAAGGGGTGTGAAAATTCTCCCGTGAACAGCGCGGGAAAACCCCTAGGCATCAGTTATTGTAGTAAAACCGATGACCAAAATGTGCCCAATTTCTGTCTCGTGAAAAACCTTTCGTTGTCGGTTTAAGAGTTAATAACTGACGTCGTATGTTAAATTTTGGAGGTAATTTTTTTTTTCTAGAAATTTTGGATTTGGCGGTTAATTTTAGGCGTCGGTTTCTTAATAAGGAACCGACACTGAATAAAAGCGATACCTGTTTCTGGTCGCTCTTCACAGATAGATGTCTGTTTGTTTTTGAACCGACGCTTTATGTGTTAGGTGTCGGTGTATTTATACAACCGATGCCTTTAAAAGTGACGTTATAAGTCATTTCTGTAGTAGTGACACAATCATCATCATCTAAGCCTCAATCCCAACTATGTTGGGGTCGGCTACATGGATCCTTCGTTTCCATTCAGCTCTATCATGGGTCATATTCTGATTGAGATGTAGAGATTCAAAATCTCTCTTTATAAGTTCATCCCATGTTAATTTAGGCCTTCCTCTTCTTCTATTTATAGTGTTTGGCTCAATAGCATTGCTTCGTATAGGCGCACTAGTAGGTCTGCGTTGCACATGTCCGTACCATCTGAGTCGGCCCTCACGCAACTTGTCCCCAATGCTCGCCACTCCCACTTTATTCCTGATATAGTCATTTCTCAAACGATCTTTTCTTGTCTTCCCACACATCCATCTCAGCATACGCATTTCGGCCACGTTCATCTTGTTGAGACCTTGTTTCTTCACCGCCCAACATTCACTCCCATAGAGCATGGCTGGTCGTATAGCTGTTCTATAAAACTTACTTTTTAACCTGAGAGGGATCTTCTGATCGCATAAAACTCCAGTTGCACAATCCATTTGTTTCGTCAACATTCAACTTTGTCACTCTTTCTATGACATGGATCCTTATAAGTAGTGACACAACTTATGTAATAATTAAATATAGAGAAGAAGAAAGAAAAACTGATTAGATTTAATATAGAGAAGCCACATTATCATTCCCAAATATTAGTTTATCCTCATGGACTTTATATTCGGTGATTCTTGTACAACAACCAAACATTATAATCATTAAGTAGCAAGTAGTGAAAGGCAATCTAGAACCTTAGTCACTAGATGAATAATGGCCATAAATGTGTAATGAAAGATGCATGAAAAAAATGTTTGGTTGTAAAATAATGAGTTGATATTTTGTTTATCTTGCAATATATTTTATTACTAAGCAATAATTTCATTATGCAGTCCATTTTTTATGATTTGTGTTTTTATTGATCTCATCTTGATTTTTTCCTATTATGGGGCATGTCAACATTATTGAAGATTGATGAGTGCTTTAAACCTAGGCATGTCAACATTCTAGGGTCATATGGGGCATGTAAAATTTTGCTTCTATTTAGGATCAACAAAATATTATGCAAGTCATGAATGAGAACCAACAAGCTATAGTTAAGTTGACTATTCATAAGATTCATTGAGTCATCTTCAATTGTTTATCTATTTTAAGACTCACTAATACACCAATTTAGTTTTAGTAAAATGGAAATAATAATGCACTCATGTGACATGCTTGGAATGTAAATGATTATTTTTTGCCCTAGATTGCCAATCATGCTTCGAAAGACATCAATAATCACCCTAACTTGAAGAACTAGGATATGAATGATGAAACTAGGATTGTAGGTATAAGAATGACAACACATGTATTTGTTGGCCTAGAAACCTGCCCAAGATTTACTCATTAGGAATAAAGCTTGGATAGTCCCTAGTTTGGGACTATTCTTGAACACCTAATCTCACTTAGGATGTAAGTGTAGAATGTGTATTGGGTTTTCAAGAAAATTTCAGTAGCATTTCCTCATTTGTTCTCTAAGTACATATGTACTTGGAGAATAGTGGGGAAATGCTGTCGAAATTTTCTTGAAAACCCAATACACATTATTCACTTACTAGTGAGATTAGGTGTTCAAGAATGGGATAGGTGGTACACATTTATTATATATAAGACCTTAAACCATAAAGTAATAACCATACACTCTAATATTTTAACCCTAGACCCTAATCTTATTCTAATATATACTTGTTTTCTCTTTGATCATAGAATGGACAGATCATGGATGTCCATTCCAAATCATTGCACCCAGAGTTTATTTTTGGTCTTGATTAGTTTATTAGATTTGTCGAGGAACATAGGAAACAACATGGAGATAGGTTCTATTGTCCATGTAGGCATTGCGGTAACTACTTGAAAGTCAGCACTGGTGACGAAATCAAAAGTCATGTCATGTGCAACGGGATTGTACAAGGCTATAAAGAACGACACTTTCATGGAGAGATTTCAAACCTGAAATCAGTGGATGTCGATAGCAGTGCTTGTATGGAAGAAGAAATTGCCTCCGATGACGTAGATGTGAACGAACCAGTTCCAGTAGACATCGTTGATGCGATGCTGGATAGTTGTAGGGTAGAGCACACCGATCCACCTCCCATGTTTAGAAACATTGTGCATGATGTTGAGATACCGTTATACACAAGTTGTAAGTTTATGAAGCTTAGCACTGTGTTGAGATTGTATAAGCTGAAAGCTAACAATAGATGGAGTGACAAAAGCTTCACGTCATTGTTGTCTTTGTTGAAAGAAATTCTTCTTGAAGGAAACGAGTTGCCAATCTCAACATACCAGTTAAAGAAATTGTTGTGCCCAATGGGAATGGAGGCCAAGAAGATACACACATGCCCAAATGATTGTGTATTATTTCAAAAGGACTATGTGAGTTTTAAAGATTGTCCCAAATGTGGTGTGTCAAGGTATAAATTGACGACTTCGGGGGAGTCCAAAACTGGTTCTCCTGCCATGGTGATGTGGTATCTACCTATAATACCATAGTTTGAATGCTTGTTTGCCAATATGATAAATGTGAAGAATTTGAGGTGGCATGTAGATGTTAAGAAAAATAATGATGGGATCCTATGACATGCGTCTAATTCCCCACAGTGGAAGAAGATTGATTTATTATACCCTAAATTCAATACGGAAGTCATGAATATAAGACTTGGGCTTTGTACAAATGGGATGAATCGGTACGGGACATTGAGCAGCCAACATAGCACTTGGCTAGTTATGCCTGTTATATACAATCTTCCTCCCTGGTTGTGTATGAAAAATAAGTACGTTATGCTGTCGCTGTTGATATCGGGCCCTAAACAGCCTAGAAATGATATTGACGTTTATCTTGAACTTCTGATTGATAACTTGAAGAAACTCTTGGGTGAAGGTGTGATGACCTATGATGCTTCACGAAGAGAGGCATTTCGTTTGCATGCTATGTTGTTTTGCATTGTGAATGACTTTCTAGCATATGGGAACTTGTCTAGATATAGTGTCAAAGGATCTAAAGCGTGTCCTATGTGTGAGGAGAACACTGATTCGATACGACTAAAACACGACGACAAGACTGTATATCTTGGTCATCAAAGGTTTCTTCCAAAATTCCATCTATATCGTAGGTTGTGCAAAGCACTCAATGGACGGGATGAGGAACAGAGGGAATTTAAACCTATACCAAGGGAGGATGTTTATGAAAGAGTAAAAGACTTTGCCAATGAATTTGGTAAGAGTTCACAATGTACGATGGCCACACGGAGTGACCAATCTTTATTCAAGAAGAAGTTAATATTTTGGGATCTTCCTTATTGGATTTATTTGGCAGTCAGGCATTGTATCGATGTCATGCACGTTGAGAAAAATGTTTGTGATAGTGTCATTGGTACTCTGTTGAATATACTAGGTAAGACTAAAGATGGGCTAAAATTCAGAATGGACCTATGTGAAATGGGAATAAGGACAGAATTAATATAAGTAGTTAGTAGCGATCAGAGAACATACTTACCTCCCGCTTGTTACACATTGTCGAGAAAGGAGAAGAAAGCTTTTTCTGAATGCTTGGTTAACGTTAAGGTGCTACATGGTTACTCATCTGGAATCCATACATTGGTATCAATGAAATATCTGAAGTTGATAGGTCTTAAATCTCATGATTGTCACATTCTAATGCAACAAATATTGCCTGTGGCAATTCGATCTATATTGCCGAAGCATGTAAGGTTTGCAATCACCAGACTTTGTTTCTTTTTCAACAGTCTGTGCAACAAAGTTATTGACCCTGATACTCTTGATAAATTGCAAAGAGAAGTGGTTGTTACCCTATGTTAGCTTGAGATGTATTTTCCTCCTTCGTTCTTTGATATCATGGTACATCTTGTTGTCCACTTGACTAGGAAAGTGAAAATGTTGGGACTAGTTTTCTTGCATTGGATGTATCTCTTTGAACGATACATGAGTGTTTTTAAATGTGATGTTCGAAACTGTTATCGGCCTGAAGGGAGTATTATTGAGGGTTATGCGGCGAGAGAGGTTATGGATTTTTGCAATGACTTTCTGAGTGGTAATGCCGCTCCTGTTAATGACAAGAATATTAAGGAGCATTTTGGCAAAGGAATTTTGGGATCACGGATGAAAGTAATCAACCGTGAGCAGTTGGAACAAGTTCACTTGTATATTTTATACAACATCGACGATGTGAGTTTTTATATCAAGGAACATACCAATTTCATCAAGAGACAATATCCTCGAGCCAATTCAATGTGGATTGCTAGAGAGCATAACAAGACATTTATTAAGTGGTTTGAAGATAAAGTCTTACATCAACTATCTCAAACACCAGATAATCTTACTGAAACTATCAAATGCCTCACCTTTAAACCAAAATTGAATGTTATGTCTTATGAAGGGTTTGACATAAATGGATTCTCATATTACACAAAGCGTCAAGATGATAAGAGTGTCGTCCAAAACAGTGGGGTCACCCTTCAAGCGTCTTCATTGTTTTTTTGCAAGTGCAAAGGATAAGAGTCCACATGAAGCTAAAATGTCATATTACGGTGTCATTGAAGACATATGGGAGTTTGACTACGTAGATTTCATAATTCCACTCTTGAAATGTAATTGAGTTGATAACACCAAAGGAGTTATAGTGGATGAATTAGGTTTCACATTAGTAAACATTGAAAATATTTGCGAGAAGGGTGAACCATTCATATTGGCATCACAGGCAAAACAAGTATTTTATATCGATGATCCTGCAAATGATAAATGGTCAGTTATTCTTCATGGTAAAAGATAGTTCATTGAAGATCCTATAGATGAAGAACAATACTACGATAAGTATGATGACTCCAGTCCATTCTCAGTTGGGTTGCCAACACCACCAAATATTGAAGCTAATGATGACTTGTATGTGCGCGGAGATCACAATGAAGGATTGTTAATTGATAAAAGATTGCAATATTAGAGGCATGCATGTTTATAATTTTTTATATGTTTTATTTTTCTGAATGTGAATTTTACAATATTTTATTATATTCTAGTTATGTCACATACTAAATGTTTGATTTTTTAATGACACTTTCAGATGGCTGAGCATGAGCATGATGATTGTGATGATGATTACCATGAGGGTGAGGATATCAATGCTCCGCCTTACAATGTAAGTTTTAAAAATATATCCTATATTTCTATCTATATGTTCATTTATAGTTATATCCTATAAGTGTGTTTTTTTGTCAAATTTTAGGTTGGTGATGTACCCCCTGAAGAAATTGGGGCACTTGATGAGCAGCAAAAAAAATTTGAGAAAGTGAGGGGCATCACAATGATGAACAAGTTACTATAGCAAAGGGGCAATGGATCCAAACTGGCTGTGGATTTTGATCATGTAGGAAATCCAGTTGAAGTGAACCGCAACTCATTTATTTCATATCTTGGGGTTCTTACTCGTAGCCATTGTAGTCCTATTTTTGAATCCTAGCATAAAGTTCCTAAGGGGAAGAAAGACTTAGTTTGGAAGGAACTATGCATGAGTTATTATTATTTACAATCCTATTTTTGTGGATTACTAATTTTTATGATACTAGTTAATAGCAATTCTATTTTGCAGAGTATATTTGATCTGGATGAAAAGTTGCATCGTAAATGCATGATGCAACGCTGTGGGAGGGTCCTAAGGAACTATAGGACAAATCTCACCTAGACATTGATTACTTTTTGACTAACTCTACACTAATAAATTTTGTTTGTATTCTATTTAAAAAATAAATTTAGGAAGAAGGCAGCCACTGAGTAATGGAACTACCTGGACACCAAAGACTGGGAGGAGTTTGTTACCCAAAGAAAAATGGATGAATTCAAGGTATTAAGCACCACTCCCAATTTAATTAATATACGTTCTTATGTATTCACCTATTCAAGATTAACCTTTAGTGTTACTAACCAAATCAATGTGCTTACTAACAAGTCTATCAATGATGCTCAAAGAGCAAGGCATGCATTGAATGTGCATGACCACACAATTGGTCCAAGAGGCTATGCATGTGTTTGTCAAAGACTACAGGCTGAGTCTACTACTCAGTCTGCTGCTACTCAGGAGTCCTCTACTATTGGTCTCGCACCTCTACCTCGCTATGCTATGTGGATAGCTGGGAGGAAAAACAAGAAGGGAGATATAATGAAGCCTGCAACTGCTGAGGCGGCTGCAAAAATGGTAAAATTCAACTCTTAGAGCAATCGATTGATATTGATTATTATTATGTTTACTTACGAATTTCTGTTGATGGCGATTAATGAGAGCTGCATGAGCAGAGGAAGGAAGGCAAGTTCATCCCTGAGGGCACAAGGAATGAATTGACAGTTTCTCTGGGTAATCCAAAGCATCCTAGATGTGTTAGGGGTGCAGGTGTTGGTGTGGGTATCAAAGCGTTGCTTGGGCCATCACAATGCAAACCAGTCCCAGAAGCGGGACTTTCAAAAGCTGATGTAACTTATTCTTTTTTTAGAATGTTATTGTGAAAGAGAATTCAATAATTAGAAGCTAGCATTTATTTTATCCATGTATAGGTAGATTAGTTAATTGATAGGAGATTCGAGGAAGCACTTAATAGGAGAGTCGAGGAAACACTTGATAAGAGAGTCGATGAAGCAATTAGCAAGTGGCAGGTGTCTCAGATTGCCACTCAGACAATACCTATGGTGGGCCTCTCTTCTCCTACTGTAGAGGTTGGGAGTAATCCTATAGACCCACCACCTAGCACGTCCGTTGTAAGTATTTTTATGACATATATAGTAGCTAGTCTTTTCAAGATGATATGTTATGTATATATGTATATAACATTCTTTACGTAAATTTGTAGGGGTTGAAGACATGCCGTCTAAAAATTCAAGAATATATCGTTGCAGAGGCACAAGCTTACCCAACCCTTCCAGGGGAGATGTTTCATGGACTCCAGTACTAGCTGGTGCGGTTCGTGTGAGCCTGATACATATACTCCCCGATTGGAAGGATCTTCCACTGCCACATGCTCACCCAGATTATAAAACGCTTGGTGTGGTAGAAGGCAGAGTGATAATGTGGCCCAAAGCGGATGTCATCTATACTAATTTTGTATGATAAATTTACATTTCGTTAATTTGTTAGTGTGTATATATGATTCAATTGATTTGAAATTATATATACAGATAAAAAGGAAGACACCCGCTACATCTCAACCTCCACCTCCACCTCCTAAAGTACCAAGTTGGCTTCCAAGGGACCTAGATGCCTCGTTAGGTCTTAATTATAGGGGTATGGTAGTATGGATAGGAAAACATGATTTAAATTTCCCTATAAATGTTACTATTCCGGAGGATGTTGTAGGTCAATCATACGATAACAATCTATTTATATAAGTTTTGCATACATATTAATGCATACATAATACAAGTTTTGCATACGCATTAATGTATACGTATTAATGTAGGTCAATCATATGATAACAAGCTATTTTTACAAGATATTTTGGAGTTGTTTCCTTAAGATTGGTTGAACACATCTATGATAGAGCTGTGGATATGGTGAGATCTTGTTTAGACATCCATATACCTTGTTTTATATACGGTGATCTAGTTCCTTAAATGCATACGTAATACATGTTTTGCATCTACTTACACACGATATGTACAGATTTTGAATTTTCCCATGTGGGATTTTTTGTTCCATCTTTGATTAGTCTTGTAGATACAGACCCTTCTTCAGTTACTTCATACTACTGTGTTGCTTTTGAATATTTTGGTAAAAATAAGAAGACGGTGATAATAGCTCCATTCAATGTCGAGTAAGTTTACTTTGATTATAATTTGGACTTAAGAAAATTATATTTTTTATTGTGGATTTTGAGTTATTAATTTTTAACTTTCTTTCCTATAGTGCTAAGCATTAGGAGTTACTAGTTATTATCCCCAAGACGTTCACTTTCTATTATCTAGATCCTTTGGGGAAGGAATTGAATACATTATATGGACACACAATGAAAAGGCCATTATTCCCATGAGAAATATTTCATATTATAATAATTAACATATGTTATTACATTACTATTTAATTATGCAATTTACTGTGTTACATTAACATGTAGGGCTTTAAAAGAGTTCAAAAAAGCTGGAGGAAAGGTCCCCAAGAAAAAGAATTAGCCACTAATTTGGGAGAATGTAAAGGTAATTTCCCGACTCCAATGTATATATTATTTATGTGAACTGTGCTTATTTGTATTTTTGAATATTTTGTATGTTTCAATTTATAGTGTGCTACACAAGACAACGACTGGGCATGTGCCTACTGTGTGATGCGATTTATGGACCTAATCATCAAACATGCAGCAATGGAAATCAATACTATACATAAGGTATTATATATAGTCTCATTAGATAATATGAAATATAACAATCTTATTATATATTATTAATTATATATATACGCCATTCTCTTTGCAGGTGTTTAAAACTGACTTCAGTACAGGTGGAAAGTTATTAGATGTACATACTCTATATGCGACAGAAGAATTAGATGTTGTAAGAGAAGAATGGGCAAAAGCCCTACAAGTAGTGGGAATGTTTAAATATAATTGGGATTCTGAAGACAATGATGATGATGATGAATAAAGAATGATATTTCTAAACTTTTTTCTCATAAATTTTTGTGTGTGAATGTGAATGATTTTTTCTGAATTGTCATATGTGTGAATGTGAATGACTTTTTCTGATCACTACATGAATGTTTCTACATGTGTCTGAATGTGAAAATAGATGAAATGAATGGAACTGAATGTGAATGTAAATAACTTTGCAGGTTTCTACATGTATATGATCAATACATGTGTCTGAATGTGAATGACTTTGCAGATTTGTGGCCTGTTGTTGGCTGATATCAATGGATGTTGTAAACCTACAGTTCAGAACTGAACTGCAGGTTCTGCATCCTACTAACAGCCACACAACAGGCCTACAAACTGATAAGAAAAAAAAAATCAGAAAATAGGCGTTGGTTATTTGTATAAAACTGACACCAAAGACATACAACGTCAGTTATTAGCAAAAAACAGACGTCTTTGAGCCCTCACTGGCTTGGTGGCGGGAAGGGTTATGGCGTCGGTTTTTTTTTAATAACGGACGTCTTTAACCATGATATAGTGTCGGTTTTCTTTAATAACTGACGCCTATAGTTCCCTTGTTGGTGCATTTTCGGTGGTTGGAAGGGTTATGGCGTCTATTTTTTTAATAACTGACATCTTTAACCATGATATAGTGTCAGTTTTCTTTAATAACCGATGCATATAGTTCCCTTGCTGGCACATTTTTGGTGGCGGGAAGGGTTATGGCATCAGTTAGAAACTGACGTTGTAGGTGTTGACTTTTAGCGACACCCACTTGGGTGTCGCTTGGAAATCGATTCTAAAGGCTCTAAATAACTGACGCCAAAGGCCTTTTCTATAGTAGTGCTATTCTCTAATTATGAGATCATAATATGAAGTAAGCATGAAGTGATTTGGGGGGCTTACAAGTTAAGCATGAACTTTATTTAATTAAGGTCTACCTTAATTGAATGGTAACACCTAATAAAATATTTCACCTTCTCAAATTTAAATATATGCTTTAGTTCTTTCATCTTAATATAAATATAAGAAATTGAATATATATGACATTATATAATATATTTTGGATATGAATTTAGAAGTGGTCTCAATGTCTTGATGATTTTTCCTTGAGGGCAATGATGTCAATACCATCATGGGGATGATGGCAGAATTTGATGGTCAGAGTTACATCCATGATTGGATATAAATAAATTAGAAGATAATGGGAAATATTATAATAATGTAACTTGGATTTTTTTGTCGTCATATGTGTTGATAGACTTTTCCTTAAAAAGAGGAAATATACTCTAGAACAATCAAGTACTCCCTACAAGAGATATGTGATGTGGTATGAATACCTTTGAATTGAATGTTCTCAAAAGATAAATTTTATGTTATGTACTTACTATTAAATACTAATGTTGTAGAACTTCACTACCTTATTATAATATTTATGTTGTTGGAATCTAGTTTCAGATAGACTTGATATGTTGATATGGAACATCTTCTTAGTTTTGGCCTTCATGTACCCTACATGAATTGATCACAACTTTTGCCCCCTTTGGAATTTTGATCCGAAATTTTAGGATTCTTTTTGGTTATTGTCTTATAAGGATATGTGCAAAATTATAGCTAGATATAAAATTCCTTCTAGTAACTAATCCTATTTTGGTCTTAATGGTATTTTGGTCCTTTTTGTGGCCTATGATTTATGAATTGGGGCCTTGTTATAGCCAATGATGAAACATGAATCCAATCTTATGTGGTTTGGAATATGTAGATACACTTTATATCTAATGTACTACTTAGACTTAAGTAATTTGTACTATTAATCACACATTATTTGTAACATGGTTGATGCTATTGGGAGAAAAAATGAGAGTAATTGGCTTAGTTAGTCAAGTGTAATGTTGATCATGTAGTGACTTATGACCGAAGAGCTATCTTAGTGTCTGAACATGGTGGATAGTGAAATGAGTTTCCTTGTAACAATACGGTATTGTGAGTAGGAGCTCTGAGTTGTATACTATTGAGTATATGTGGGTGTAGGGAGTGTTTTTGTCTATCATTCTGACTTATAGGTAGTTGATAACAAGTGTGGTTGTGTCGCACTTTCTATATGATTCAAAGAGACTATGGTCGTAACTAACATTTAAGGGTTGTATACCCTATTTTTTGGTGTTGTGGCTTGTGTAAATAGGAAAAACCATGTTTTTAGTAGGTTGAGCCATTATGCCTCTATAGTTTGTCGCTCGTACTGACTGAGCGGAAGAGATTTTTAGGACTCTGATAATTATAAGATCTTATAAGGTCTGATTATGACTTCACAATGGTTAGCTAGTAGTTTGAGTGGTATGTCTCAAACTACCCAGGGCTTAATTACATGTAACTCAACTATTTATTATATCTGATTAGGATTGTATTGGTGAATAAAATTGGATCTTACTAGTGTGTTCTTATTATCTACAAATTTTTATGATTTAGGAATTCTCCATATTTGCAAGGATCTCCTAAATCACAACAAGTAGTGTTATCTTTATTTCATTCATGATGATTATATTATGCAAAGATTGGTGTTATAAGTTGAAATGTCTGAAACTCTTGTCAATATTATGCCTTATATTAAATTATGGAGTGACACTAATAATTAGAAATGGATATGAATTATAATTTTCTGTTTTTTTTCTATAGTCTATCATAAAATCTATCTATGTATGTATATATTTTGGTGGGAGTAATCCTATCATTGAGACTCTTCTAGAGACTCATGTTGTTGTTCCACATTGGGTTTAGGTATAATAGTGTAGAGAAAAGGATGCAATGATTAAGATGTAATAAGATATAACATAGTTGAGTATAGATTTTCCCTACACCCTTGCTTTGGTAACTTACATGTGGGTAGTTTATCTTAGATATAATGAGTTTCTTTCCTTGATGTTTGATTACAATTACGAGTTATAACTTAGGTTAGTCAACATAAGATATGGATCATCTTGTAAACATATTTGTTGCAATTGATGAGGATATTTCATTTTATCTTGCTATATTATCTACTTTTGGATGATTTCAATAAGATATATTATGCTTTCATATGTCGATTGTTTTATTCACAAAAATTTCAAATCAATTTTATGGTTGTTAGTGTTAAGTTGGTTTTTTATCTATGGACTTGTCCTAATGATCACTTAGGGTTTGAAATGGATGGGTTCTTATTAGTTTGGTTTGAGAGAGTAGGTTTCCTGAGTCCATAGGGACAATGGAAATTAGGATTAAAATGATGACTAGCTGATGAACATGACACGATCACAATACATTATACCAGAACTAGTGCTTGGATATTCTGGTCAAGTATCCAAGTATTAAGGGAAGAGTTAGTATGGATCTCTCTGGCTATTCTCTTTAGAGTTCTCTGACAAAGTAATCCATTGAAAATAGCATGAAGAGTGTAATAAAATATTAAATCATGATGAAAATAATGAGATAAAATATGATAATAGATGTGGAACTTTGATTAAATTTGGAGATGTTGAATAAGACCAATATATAAAATAGGTTAAAAAAATGATAAATATACTATACTAATCACTCGAGAAAGATAAAGGCCAAATTTGAACTCATTAAAACCTAAGAGTTTGATAAGTAAATGAAAAAGGCATGACACTATAATTCTTAACACTACTACAAAACCGACCTTTGGTGTCGGTTATTTAAGGCCTTTGGCGATGGTTAAAAAGTGACACATATGTGGGCGACACTAAAAGGTGAACCCTTAGGTGTCAGTTTGAAAACTGACGCCAAAACCCTTCACGCCACCCAAAACGCAGCAGCAGGGGCACTATAAGCGTCGATTATTAGTGAGGAAACCAATGCTAGAACCCTTCATGCCACAGAAAGGGCACCAATAGGGGCACTAAAGGCGTCAGTTATTAGTAGGGAAACTGACACTCAAACCCTTCGAGCCACAAAAGGGCGCCATCTAGGACACCATCGATGTCAGTCTCTTAGTAATAACTGACTCCATATCATCTGCCGCCACAACCGTGCTGGCCAGCACGACCGTGTTGTCTGGCCACATTAGACAGAGGTTTTTTGCTATTAACCGACGTTGTAAGCCTTTGTTGTCGGTTTTCGACTAATAACCAACACCTATGTTTTGATTTTTTTTTCTTATCAGTTTGCAGGCCTACTGTGGCTGGTCACAGGGTGCAGAAACCTGCAGTTTAGTGGAACTAAACTGTAGGTTTATGACATCCATTGATATCAGCCAACAACAGGCCACAAACCTACAAATTTAACAAATTTCATTTTCACACATTTAGCAGCCTGCAGTTCCATTCAATTTTCACACATGTAGAAACATTCAGACACATGTAGAAACATTCATGTAGCAACCTGTAGTTCCTTTCATTTTCACATTCACACATGTAGAAACATTCAGACACATATAGAAAATTCATGTAGCAACCTACAATTCCTTTCATTTTCACATTCACACATGTAGAAACATTCATGTAGCAACATGCAATTCCATTCATTTTCACATTCACACATGTATAAACATTCAGACACATGTAGAAACATTCAGACATGTAGAAACATTCACACATATGACAATTCAGAAAAATTCATTTACAAAATATCATTCTTTAGTCATTATTGCTATCAACATCCCAATTATATTTTAAAACCCCCACTACTTGTATGGCTTTTGCCCATTCTTCTCTTACATCATTTAATTCTTCTGTCCTATAGGAAGCATGTACATATGATAAGGCCTTACCTGTAGTGGGGTTAGTTTAAACACCTAAAAAGAGAATAATGTATATATATAATTAATAATGTATAAATAAGATTGATATATTTCATATTATCTAATGAGACTATATATAATACCTCATGTATGGTATCCCGTTGCACATGAGATGACTTTTGATTTCGTCATCAGTGCTGACTTTCAAGTTGTTACTGCAATGCCTACATGGATAGTAGAACCTATCACCAGGTTGTTTCCTATGTTCCTCGACAAATCTAATAAACTGATCAAGACCAGAAATAAACTCTGGGGTGCAGCGATTGTGAATGGACATCCATGATCTATCCATTCTATGATCAAAGAAAAAACAAGTATATATTACAACATGATTAGGGTCTAGGGTTAACAGATTAGAGTTTAAGCATGGTTAAAACTTTAGGGTTTAAGGTCTTATATATAATTAATGGTTAAAACATCCTAAGTGAGATTAGGTGTTCAAGAACAGTCCCAAACCGGGGACTATCCAAGATTTACTCCTATTGAGTAAATCGTGGACGGGTTTCTCGGCCAACAAATACATGTGTTGTCATTCTTATATATAATAAATGTGTACCACCTATCCCATTCTTGAACACCTAATCTCACTAGTAAGTGTATAATGTGTATTGGGTTTTCAAGAAAATTTCGGCAGCATTTCCCCGCTGTTCTCCAAGTACATATGTACTTAGAGAACAACCGGGGAAATGCTACTGAAATTTTCTTGAAACCCAATACACATTATACACTTACAACCTAAGTGAGATTAGGTGTTCAAGAACAGTCCCAAACCGGGGACTATCCAGGATTTACTCCTAATGAGTAAATCTTAGACGGGTTTCTAGGCCAACAAATACATGTGCTGTCATTCTTATATATAATAAATGTGTACCACCTATCCCATTCTTGAACACCTAATCTCACTAGTAAGTGTATAATGTGTATTGGGTTTTCAAGAAAATTTCGACAGCATTTCCCCACTATTCTCCAAGTACATATGTTCTTAGAGAACAAACGGGGAAATGCTGACGAAATTTTCTTGGAAACCCAATACACATTATACACTTACATCCTAAGTGAGATTAGGTGTTGAAGAACAGTCCCAAACCGGGGACTATCCAAGATTTACTCCTAATGAGTAAATCTTAGACGGGTTTCTAGGCCAACAAATACATGTTTGCTGTCATTCTTATACCTACAATCCTAGTTTCATCATTCATTTCCTAAGTTTTATGTAACATCATTTAATCATGCTTGTTAGTATACAATAATTACTAAAAAAACCATGATTCCTTATATCAAAGATTTGAATCAAAATGGAGCCTAATGGAACATTGGAAGAGTGAGAATATTATACCTCACTTGAAGGCTGTAGAAGAAATGTATGCAAATCAACAACAAGTCAACAACACCTGCAACAACACAAATGCACAATTCAATTCTGTTATAATGTATTAATTAGGGGTCAATCTTGAAGTTTTAACTAGAGCTTCATATATCAACATACATACTAGGTCACATAATCATTTTAGAAATAGAAGACCCACACGTGAGTTAAGTTTGAGACATCAATGTATGTTTAACACACATGTTTCAAGGTTCAAAGCACATAATCAAATCAAATTAGGATGCTAGAATGGACAAGTTTAAATCTTATTTCAACATGCATCAAAATTTACTGAATTAGGTCAAACATGAGGATTAGAAGCACAAATATATGCAAGCATAAGATTTGTTCATATCATAGGTTGATTTACAATAGCAACATCTAAATAAGTAAAATCAAAGCATTAGATAAATATATATAATAAGTAGATAAACAAATACAAAGCAATAGATAAAAAAGTACAGCTCAGTTGATAAACAAATATAAATCAACAGATGATTAAATAATTTTAAAAAGTAGATGAACAAATACAAAGCCCTAAATTTAAATAATGTGATGAATACAAAATCATTAGATGAATGAATGAGTAGATAAGTATATTTTGTTTAAAAGTGGCATCTATATTCTCTGTACTCTGATCTACTTGTGTAAGTTTAGGCAGAAGATCTCAATTCTGGCAAGCGAACAAGTATCCTTTAGTTTTAAAAGTGGGTGGTACCTTATTGACCTAATTCAGTAAGCAAGAGCAGGAGTAGGGTGTCTTATCAGAAGGAGAGAGGGCATAGCAGCAAGCAGGAGCGGGGTGGCTGGAGTACCAAGCACAAGAGAGGGCGGCGACGACGAGCGGGTGGCCGGAGAAACAAGTAGGAGAGAGGGCAGTGGCGACGAGCGGGCGACAGCGGTGAGTGGGCGACCAGGAGCAGGTGGCGATGGTGAGTGGGCGACCAGGGCAATCAGAAGCCAGAGCACCGAGTGGTGGAAAGGAGTGGAGAAGCAAGTGGCGGAGGCGGTTGGGTTATTACCAATCTTGTGCAATTATTCCAGGTATTGGGTTATGACCAATCTTGTGACATTATTTCTAGTATTGAACTAAGTCAACCAAGTGCATCTATTCCAGGCATTGGACTATGCCAATCTTGTACATCATCACTGAATACCACATCACCTTTACTAGGTATTGAACCTTGGCCAAGACATCATACTTATTCACATCCTTTATGTAATTAAAGTATTCCTCTTATCTCCTTTAAGCTTATTCAAAATATTATAGCCCTTATTTAGAAGAAGAAGAAGAGATTTAGCCCATAGAGGAGAGGTGGCTCTCGCTCCCTAACCTCCGTATAGGTCAGATCTCGTCCTTGGGTTGTCCTCCTTGATCTTCTGGACTCCTCAGCCTCCTTTCTCTCTAGATCTGCCCTGAACAACAACTTGGTTGGTGGATGGGGTGGAAGATGATGGTGTGGGCGTTCTCCTTTTCTCAAAGAAGATGGGTCCTCAATCTTCTCTCTTCTCAGCTTCTGCCTTTGGAGATCTAAGACCGGAGGTGGAAGATGGTGGGGGATGGAAGCACGTTGAAGAGATGGGTGTAGAATGAGAACATCGGCCTTCTCAGACCTCCGAACTCTCCCACAGGGCTCTGGGAACTACTCTGGGTCGGGACCAACATCTAGAAAACTCCCCAGATCTGAACCCTTCTTCAGGTGGAGAGGGGTGGGTATTTATAGGCGGTGTGGCCGCGGATTTGAACTAGATCGTGGCTTCGGTCACCGTGGTCGTGGCGATGACCACAGGTCACGGTCTGCAGTCATGGTACATTCTGTGGTCACGATTAATGTCAATGAATCACCTCAGTTGTTTCCGGACCTGTGGTCGAGGTGTAGGCCTCAATCACATTAGTTCATCAGTGGTGTCGGTGACTTGGATAGCGGTCAAGGTGTATATCCAGACTATGATCGTTGTGGAGTCAAATACCACAGTCACGGTTGGGGTGAGGATGAGTACCACAGTCACGGTCGGGACCCTGAGGACTACGGTCGTGGTGTAGACTTAGCTACTACAAAAACATATGGATTTGGGGAGAAATCATGGAGAATATATGTCTTTTCAGGTTTGGTGCCTACAAGTCCCAAAATTGGCTAGTTGAGCAATCTTTGTCTAGGAAAGGACATAAATTACTAGAAGATAAGAAACATGGGTTATTTTGGGCAAATTAAGGCTATAGTGACACAAAACCATAGATAAATGCTTAGCAAATACACATAAATTTGGGTGTTATCAGTGGTCATTCCTAAAACTCTACTAGAGCCTTGGGTAGTGGGCCCAGGTGTTATAAATGGTATCAGAAGCATACCCCCTCTAGTAGGTGGGGCCTAGATGGACATGTGACATGTGAGTCTTAAGCCATACAGTCCAGGCAAGTTGGAAAGGGTAGTCTGTGGTGATGTAGCCACTCTTGCGCTAATATTTCATGATCAAGAGTTGGGTGTCCATGAGGCATTCTGGGACTACACTAAAATGAGGTGATATTATGAGGCCATATAATTGAGTCTTGATGAGGACATCATGAGTATAAGTGGGGGAGATTGTAACATCTTAGTATTTGAGGCCTTGGATAGAATGATCTTATAAGGAATAATTAGACTACCCATACCACTAAGGTGCACCTCCTTTTCTGTGAGCCCATCACTAAAGAACTCCATAGTTAAGCGTGCTTAGCTTGGAGTAGTACTAGGATGGGTGACCAGTTGGGAAGTTGACCCTGGCATTCACATGAGTGAGGACAAAGCGTGTAGTTATGGCTAGTAGTGGTCTGTGGGGCCAGTCGTCATTCTCGAAACTTTATTGGAGACTTGGACAGTGAGCCCGAGTGTCGCAATTCCATTTTATTTGAAAATTTTCTATATGTACTTCTCCTAAAAAGAAAGAACACATAATTTGTTTTGAGGTGGTAGATTGAATTAAGAATGAAATGAGAACATTGACATGGGTGAGTAGTAGAGCATTCTCTAAAGTTGTCCAAAACTGAGAAAAATATACAAAGCAATTCTCAACACAAAAATAAGAAAAAGAAATAGATAAAGAAAAAGATGCTTGTAGGATAAAGAGAAACAAGAAATACAACTCATGATCTTTGTCAATCAGTATGAGCATAATAACATACCTATATTAAGATTCAATAGGTGTGTAAGAAATAGATGCTTCTAACAATCCCCAAATATGTTAAAGATCTGTGTTTGGACTCAAAGGAAAGAACTTGTAGGGGCATCTCAGGAGGCAAAGAACCCACACACTTGCATTGGGCACACTACAAAGAGCTATCCATTGACCAAAAACGCACCACCAACCAACCGTAGATAAAGGTGAGGAAGGCTCAAAGGAAAATACAAACAAATGTAGAAAGGAAAATAGAAAATGTAAAGATATCTTGATCCATTAATGTCTAACATTGTATATGAAAGTGCCAACCAAAAGCTAAAAATTCAAGAAATAATGATAGGAGAAACCCAAATATTTGAAAGAGTAAGGAGAAAAAGAGAAGGTAAGGGGACAAGTAGACACAAGGGAAGCATGTCAACCCCTAGGACAAGGTAAAATAACAAAACATATTATCAAATCCACAAAACCAATAGCAAGGATGCATTGCAAACACCACAGACACTCAAATCTAGGATGATCAAAGATTAGAAAGGATATGAAAATCTTCAAATAACTCAAAGGATGTGAGAACCAAGCACCTAGATGCATAAGCAAGACCAAATCCACTCCAAACTAGGCAAGAGGAAAACCACAAAGGAAATGATCTCGGAATAGAAGTACTAAACAACACCACCGAGAGAACATCACCATAAGGATAATGACATCCTTTGAGAATCATCAACAAGACACCACCAAGTGTGGAGAGAGAGGTGGGGTATTGGGTAAAGAAGACACACGTATAATTGACAGGAGTATTTTGAAAGATATTAATATATGATGACATATTATCAATAATACAAAATACAACAATCTCCCATTAGGTAAAGCATGTTTCCTTTTTTACGTTGTAAAAACATGTGAGTCTATATACCTCCACCTAATGTTACCTTGTAGTAACTGAAAAAAAAATTATGCCAGAAAGTAACATTCAATAGTGATCTAGTCATATATCGAAATGATACCAAAGTAGTAAATGTTGTTTCATAGACTGATAATGTTATCAAGAGACTAGAACTATGGGTTCCCTATAGAAAGAGTCAAAGAAGGGGGTGGGATCCCTGATAATACAACTACCAAGCTAGGATACATTGCACCAAATCAAGAGAGTGTATGAGGCCATGAGCAGCTGAAATAACATGGACTGACTAGTTAGAGATTGTTACAAAAAGGGGTGGATTCCCTTTGGTAAAAACATAAACAATCTGGTTGGGTGTCATAATATGCATGATAAGGCATCACATAGGACCTTCAACCAATTTGTAGTTAAGGCTAGTAGTAGTCTGTGGGGCCAGTCGTCATTCTTGAAACTCTATTGGAGACTTGGACAGTGGGCTTGAGTGTTACAATTCCATTTTATTTGAAAATTTTCTATCTGTACTTCTCCTAAAAACAAAGAACACATAATTTGTTTTGAGGTGGTAGATTGAATTTAGAATGAAAAGAGAACATTGACATGGGTAAGTAGTAGAGAATTCTCTAAAGTTATCCAAAACTGAGAAAAATATACAAAGCAATTCTCAACACAAAAATAAGAAAAATAAATATATAAAGAAAAATATGCTTGTAGGATAAAGAGAAAAAAGTAATACAATACATGATCTTTGTCAATAAGTATGAGCATACTAACATACCAATATTAACATTCAATAGGTGTGTAAGAAACATATGCTTCTAACAATCCCCAAATATGTTAAAGATCCGTGTTCAGACTCAAAGGAGAGAACCTTTAGGGGCATCTCAGGAGGCAAAGAACCCACACACTTGCATTGGGCACACTACAAAGAGGTATCCATTAACCAACAAAGCACCACCAACCAACCACAGATAAAGGTGAGGAAGGCTCAAAGGAAAATAGAAACACATGTAGAAAAGAAAATAGAAAATGAAAAGATATATTGATCCATTAATGTCTAACACTCTATATGAAAGCGCCAACCAAAAACTAAAAATTCAAGAAATAATGATAGGAGAAACCCAAATATTTGAAAGAGGAAGGAGAAAAAGAGAAGGTAAGGAGACAAGTAGACACAAGGGAAGAATGTCAACCCCTAGGACAAGGCTAAATAACAAAACATATTATCAAATCCATAAAACCAATAGTGAGGATGTTGTGCAAACACCACAGACACTCAAATAGGATGATCAAAGATCAGAAAGGATATGACAATATTCAAAAAACTCAAAGGATGTGAGAACCAAGAACCTAGATGTAAAAGAAAGACCAGATCCACTCCAAACTGGGCAAGAGGAAAACCACAAAGGAAATGATCTCAGAATAGAAGTATTAAACAACACCATGGAGAGAACATCAACACAAGGATAATGAATTCCTTTGAGAATCATCAAAAAGACACCACCAAGTGTGGAGAGAGAGGAGGGGGATTAGATAAAGAAGAGACAAGTATAATTGATAGGAGTATTTTGAAAGATATTAATATATAATGACACATTATCAATAGTACATAATGCAACAATCTCCCATTAGGTAAAGCATGTTTCCTTTTTTAGGTTGTTAAAACATGTGAGTCTATCTACCTCCACCTAATGTTACCTTGTAGTAATTGAAACAATAAATATACTAGAAAGTAACATTCAATAGTAATCTAGTCATATATCGAAATGATATCAAAGTAGTAAATGTTGTTTCATAGACTGGTAATGTTATCAAGAGACTAGAACTATGGGTTCCCTATAGAAAGAGTCAAAGAAGGGGGTGGGATCCCTGATAATACAACTACCAAGATAGGATTCATTGCACCAAATCAAGAGAGTGTATGAGGCAATGAGCAACTGAAATAACATGGAATGACTTGTTAGAGATTGTAACAAAAACGGGTGGATTCCCTTTGGTAAAAACATAAACAATCTGGTTGGGTGTCATAATATGCATGATAGGGCATCACATTGGACCTTCAACCAATTGGAGGTGCAATCAACTTAGTTAACCTCAATTTATCCCTTGAAAAAATAGGTCTAGCATTCTCGTCAAAATTTAGGAGGTTCATCATAGTTGAGCCTTCATCATTAAGTGTGATGAAGAATCCTCAAGGAGAAATTTTTATTTTGAGGGTTGAGTATAAATCACATATCTTCGTATAAATCTAATCATTAAATGAATTATTTATGTCACTTTGATTTTATATTATTTATTGTATTTATTTTTGAATAAATGTTCGTTTCTGTCTATCTATATGTGCCAAAATATGCATGCAACTAGAGTAATTGAGATATAGAAGAACTTCGTACTTACAAAAGCATATGTATTAAATAAAATATACAGTGTATGACAAAAGTATCTATAGTTCATTGGTTTAGATCATATAACGGATTATAAAGAGATAGATGGGAGACAAGAAACAAGCTGTGCCACTAACCCTTTTTGGATGGCAACCCCAATCCTTCAAAACATTATATCCATAGACCTGGGGGTCAAAACATTTATATGCATAAATTTGTTGACCCTCCTGAGGAGCTCTTCCGCCTCAGCTGCCAAGAACACAAAAGTATGAAAACCAAAAGGGATAAAAACATATTGATTGTCAATACATGATTTCTCATTCTTGACAATTTTAGCTAAAGCAACTTTCTCGGCAGTGTGTCCTGCAATAAAATCATCCCCTTTTAGGCTTACCAAGGGAGATAAATCAACACATGCATGTTTCCCTCCAGACCAGTCAAAAATAAAACATTTTCTATCATGAGTGTCGATCTCACCTCATGTGGAATAGTCAAAAAATTCACAGGTGCTTCTTTCTTAAAAGCAACTTCAGCGTACCTAAGTACATCATAGAGAACATCATTGACAAGATCATGTCTGTATTTGAAACCTGGGAGTTCCCTACAATGAACTGCATGCTCCCCAAAATTATCTAAGAAGGATTTGTGACATACTGTACATTCCTCATAAGTTGGGAATAGAGGAATCATAAGATAACATTTGAGAATTCTATGATGCTATACTAGTGGCATATGTAGTCTGAGGCTGTCAATGGGAATAACAAGAAGAAAATCTTGAGCATGCTCAGCTAGTAAACATCAAAAACTATGTTTTGTCTAACAATCATGTCAAACTTAGCCTCCATATCCTTAAAAATTTTTCTAAAAAAGGAACTCATCAAAGTGTTCTGGGATTTAGGGGGGTGTTTTCTTTCTTAGAAAAATAGGTAAGATCGAGAGACCAAATTGTGACACGCAGAAAATATAAATCATACTAAAAATCAAAGTGCATACCGTGTATGCCACTGTCTTATATAATATGATCTTGGAGCATCCAACATTGGGCTTTAGATTCCACAAAAGTGTATGAAGAAGCCTCATAGTATAATACAGACCGAAGCCACCAGGTCTAATGGGAAAGGACGCCACCTACCATTAAAGATCGACAAAAAAGGACCTCCACATGTCACAATATCCTCAATAGACCCACGTAGTGCTTTGTCAAACAATGTTGTATCCTTCTCCCTATATGTGGGTTGACAAGTCCTTAAGCCAAACATGAGCTTGGTTGTACCCATACAAGAACATAACAAAAGAAGCTCACTTTGTGGATCATGAAACTGGGGAAGTAGATGCATCAAGTAAACAACTTTGGTTTCCACAATATCTTGGGTACCTATAATGGTGACTACATCTACTAGCATGTGATGTTTGGACATAGAATTGAGTCCTTGTGAATGGGTAGATCCAGGTGCTCTTATTTTACGACGGTAGGGATGATTGCTTCCATTACTTACCCGAAAGACACCAAATTCTCCTTTAGGTGCTTCAACTACGATATAGGTAGAAGGAGCTGGTACAAAATAAAATGAAGGATTCCTCATGCCTGGGCAGATCTCAAATACAAACAAAATCAAAGTCAGGTCCCCTACTAATAACACCTCCAAGTAACTTCAGTTCTAGCACAGGCCTCCCAATGTCCATAGGAAATAAACCATTTCGGATCTTGTGTCCATTACAGGAAGGCTAGAAAACCTCAGTCTTTTTGATATTCAGAACAAGTACCAACTCTGGACCCCTACATTATATAATGCCAAGCACCTTGGACACCTCCAATGTGTCCCCGATGATGGTCCCATCATCAAGATACCAAGCATGAAGAAAAAGTTGTCTCTAGTTTCATGAATAAGTAGGTGCAATACAAGAGAAAAGAGAAGTTGGTCCAGGGGATCACCTTGTTGCACACCGGTAGTTGATCACATATGTTTCTATCCAATACATAATCTAGTAGCTTGAGCATAGAGAAACTTGACCCATAAAGAAATACATGGACAACTCTTCCTTACTTCACAGAGAAACATAAACCTATCTAAAATGTTAAAAGCATTAGAGAAATCCATTGTTAGCATAGAGAGAGACCCATCTTCATGAAGCTCGCTCAAACGCCTATAGGCACTATGCAAAACTACTTCAACTCCTCTAGATACACCAACTCCAAATTGAAAGTAATTGAGATATGTAGCCATATCTTTTCCTACTCCTATCATGGAAACTTTAGATACTAGACACCTCCAAATAGTGCCCACTACAACAGGACATATGTTGTTGCCAGGCTTAAGTAACGGCGTAGGATATGCATGATGGAGCCTCCACTTACGTGGAGTTGTGTGCACCACTAAAAATCCTTGAGATAGTAAGTCTCTAAGTTTAGCCTTGCGCATGCTATAATAAGATCTCCACCCACGTATGCTAAGATACATGGAAGTCTTATCATAGCACAGTTAAGGGTCGAATCCACAAGACAACGGTCTTGTTAAGAGTTTAACAAGATGGAAAATGTAATAATTCTACTTATCTACTCACAAGTTGATATTTAGATCAAAGAGTTGGTTTGATGATTAAACTAATGTGCAGAGAAAGTAAATAGCAAGAAAGTAAACTTATGGTTGCAAATGATAATTCAAAACCACTAGGATGTGATCGAGTTTCACCACCATTGCGCATGGATCAAAACATACATCATAATAACATGGCTTGCAAATAAGAGGGTCTAAACAATTAGTATCTTTGTAGACTTAGCTTCCTTTTAGATAAATAACTACGAGAAACGTGGAAGCATTGCAATGCCAACCATCCCCGAATGAATGGTCACTTACTTTGCATCACTCCCCTCATAAAGTGTGTTCCTCAACATGTCAAGGTTGTACTTTCATATGTCAACTGATTCCATTTCATAGTATGAAAGTACAACGAAGGAGGTGAGTTTACTCCACTCCTTGAGAAATGCTCCTAGATACTAAACCAAATGTATGCTGATTACATACAATCTGGAACCAACAAGTAGTCGATATTCAAATCTAGAAGTACAAACATAGACAATTTGCACTAATAGATAATAGACAACACAAGTTGGTGATCAAGCAACTAGCATTCATTAAACGATTGATGTTGAACTAAAAAGATAGTATTTTTCTATTGCAAACTCATGAATTATAATGTATGAAATGAAAACTTGGGTAGCGGGGCTACTACCCACACCCTAGTGTATATGGGACTACTCGCTCATGGTACGAACAAAAAAGGAGGTAGGAAGAGAGAGAGAAAGCATCATCTCCACATAGGAGGGAGGAAGGTCCACCCCTTGGAGCAGAGAGCAACTATATTCACACCACTTGGTTGAATTGATGAAGACTTCTTCACTTCCCACCTTCTATGTCGATGAGAGAGAAAGTAGCTTGAGGATGAAGTGTGGATCTTGGACCGACATCCTTGAGGTGGAGGATGGAAGATGAAACAACTCTGGAATGGTTGGGGCAGCCTTTGGGCGTCCAAGAATTCGATGCCTTGTGAAGACCCCTTGGGTCCTATTTATAGGCTTTGAGTGAATCTTGAACGGTTTGAGTTATATGGGTCCAAACAGTTGTGGAGACTGTTTGGGCTCTTTCAGTTTGGAGACCGTTTGGACTCTCTCGATTTGGAGACCATTTGAGTCCTCACGGTTTGGAGACAGTTTGCATTCATATGGTCTTGGGACCGTTTGGCTTCCACATGGTCTCGGGACGGTTTGGCTTCATGCGGTCTCAGGACCGTTTGGCTTCCTGTGGTCTTGAGACCGTTTGACTTTCACACATTCTCGGGACCGTTTCTCTTCTATTCGGTCTTAGGACCGGTTGGTCCTCATACAGTCTCGGGACCGTTTGTCTTTCACACGGTCTTGGGACTATTTAGCTTCATGCAGTCTCGGGACCGTTTGGCTTTACACGGTCTCGAGACCGTTTGTCTTCACAAGGTCTTGGGACCATTTGTCTTCCATTCGGTCTTGGGACCGTTTGTCTTCCATTCGGTCTTGGGACCATTTGGAGTTTTTGTAAACTTTTTTTGTGATTTTTTTCTGAAAGAATAAAAGGAGAAAAGTTAGTCTAATGATATATTTACAATGGAGTGGAAAGTTAAAGATTCTATCTAATTTATCTAAGAAAGAGTATGGAAAACTGAGAAAAACTAGTAAGATAACATCACAAAATGGGAGGTTATCACCCCCCCTAACTTAGAGTTTAGCTTGTCCTCAAGCTAGATAGAGATAAGGCAAGTAGTGTCGAGGCGATTTTATTTAGTGAAGATTTCTTTACTCTTGCTTCAATTCTAAACTACAGATCTCCTAACATTTTAACGGGGCTTCTTGTTGCACTAACATTTTCAGGTATCGAGAGTTGTGTGGATCTCAGGTTTCCTACACATCGTGTAACTCGCATTGGGACCACCTTTTCCTTTATCATATTCTATGCATGTCTTCGACTCTAAGCAGTTTTATACTTCTTTAAAATTCCTACCAGAAGCTAAGATAGGTATGAGGGTTGGCTAAAGGCTGTTGTGTAACTCCCCCTTTGAGTGGGGGAGGGTTTATCTAAACTTTTAGGATCTCACTACCGGGTGTGACACATCTGCCTTTGTGAGGGTAGATAAATGTACTGGTCGGGCGAGTCCTTTATCATCTTTTTCATATACTTGGAGACCTTAGGATCTCACTATCAGGTGTGACACATCTGCCTTTGTGAGGGAAGATGAATGTGCCTGCCAGGCAAGACCTTTATTGGCTCTTTGTATAAGTCCTTATGCATGGTCAACTCTCATGTTTTTATTCAACACTCAGGCTTTTATTCGTATGCTCAAAGACTTAGGAGTTGGGTATTTAGGATTTTATTTGGGCTGCCAAGCCTCTTTTTGAAAAGAAGAAAACTGTTTCTTAGGCTTTCCTGACATGCACTTATTACAGTTTCGTACTTGGTGGTCCATTTGTGTGGTTCCTTGATTTGGATTTTTCCTGGTTCCCTCCCGTCCTTGAGAGTGTTTAGCTTGTTTCGGCCAAGATGTTAACATGTGGAGAGTCTGATGCAGAATTGAAGCAAAAGCATAAGAATCGAGTATGTAAGTGATTTATTAATTTGCCATTACATGCCTAAATGCTACTTATGTAGTTTCTTTTGAGGACTACTTTGTCTCTAATTTAGCTCGGGGTGACTCTTTTCAAAAGAGAAAGTTGTTTTATATGCAAGAGTTATTCTATCTAGATGTCAAAGGAAAGGAAAAATTTGTACAGAAGAACAGAGGTGAAAGAAAGAGTAAAGAGAAAAGGGTCTGAATATGATACCTCGCCCTTGCCCAGTGTACCCCCTCCCCCCTAACTTATCACTCACTCTATCCTCAGGGTGTCAAAGTGATAGGTTGAGAAGTACATGGGAAAGGGTATTAAGGTTCTGTTAATCCCTTGTTTGCTCCATGAGATTGTAGGAAATTAGCTACGGATTTTCCACGTGAAGTGTGGTAATTCACGTCCTTCATGTCCTCCACTTGTTTTCCAAGAACAGTGGTGGTATACATCCAATAGAGGACATGGAAATCACAGTCATTTGATTCTCTAATCTGTTGGGGACATCTGTGGCTGAAGGCTGGGCGATGGAAATGTTATTTTTCGTACGCCTTTGTGTGTTTGCACTACTATAGAAATGGCTTATGAAGTCACTTTCCAGTCGTCAGTTATTAACGAAGCACCGACGCCTAAAACATACAACATTAGTTTAAAACACAAACCGACATATATCGGAGAGGAGTGTCTAGACACGGGTATCACTTTCTATTTAGCGTCGGTTCTAGAATAAACAACCGATGCCTAAAATTAACCGCCAAATCCCAAATTTCGCGTGAAAAAAATTACCTCCAAAATTTGACATCTGGCGTCGGTTATTTACTAAAAAACTGACGACAAAAGGTTATTCGCGATACAAAAATTGGGAACATTTTGGTCGTCGGTTTTACTACAAGAACCGACGCTTATGGGTTTTCACACGTTTTCCCGGGAAATTTTTCACACCCCTATGAGCGACGGTTTTAGAAAGAAACTGACGATTATGGTCATTAATCGAGAACAATTTTTTTAATCGGCGTATGTAGATAGACGTCGGTTGGTTTCTAGTAAAAACCGACGACTATCATTAAGAATAGGTTTCGGTTGGTTTGTAAAACCGACACCTTTAGGTTTACGTGTCGGTTGTTTTCAATAACCGATGCCGATTGATAACTTAACAACACTCGCGAGCCCGACTCTTCCCCTTTCTCTGTTTCATTCATTGTCTCGCGCAGCTGCTACTCCAGGGTTTGGCGATTTCCGGTGATTTCTCCTCTGTCCCCACCTTCACCGCCGTTTACTCCGGCCGCACACTGCTTCGCTCACTTTGGTGGTCCTCTGCCCACCTCTGCCGCCGCTTGCCCTCTGCCCCAACTCCGGCGGCCTTCTCTCCTTCTCCGGTGACCTTCTATCTTGCTCCAGTAGCCTGCTCTCCTACTCCTACTGCTCGCTACTGCTACTCTCCCCGCCAACGCCGCCGAAGGTACCTGCTCTGCTCTTCTTCCTCCGCCGAGGTGTGTGAAATCGCAGGTTGGCACGGTCGTGCTGGGCAGCACGACCGTGTTGGTAGCACGGTCGTGCTGCATAGCACGGCCATGTTGGTTGATTTTGTGCTATATTGCTCAATTATAATCGGATAGCCTATAATGTTGTGCTACATTACTCTTCTAAAATTATTCTTATATTGTTGAATCGGGTGAATGACCACACCTGCTATTGTGCCTGAATTATGTCATGTATGTTTGTACAAAGTGAATCTTATCGCTCTAATTATGAATTATTGCATGTTTGAAACTATTGAATTCTTGATTTATTATTTAATAATGCTCTAATTGTGAGTGATGCAATGTAAGTGAGAAAATACATGTAGTGGATATGTACTCATTAGCCTAGAAACCCGTCCAAGATTTACTCATTAGGAGTAAATCTTGGATAGTCCCCGGTTTGGGACTGTTCGTGAACACCTAATCTCACTTAGGATGTAAGTGTATAATGTGTATTGGGTTTTCGAGAAAATTTCAGTAGCATTTCCCCGTTTGTTCTCTAAGTACATATGTACTTAGAGAACATCAGGGAAATGCTGCCGAAATTTTCTCGAAAACCCAATACACATTATACACTTACTAGTGAGATTAGGTGTTCAAGAATGGGATAGGTGGTACACATTTATTATATATAAGAATGACATCACATGTATTTGTTGGCCTAGAAACCCGTCCAAGATATACTCATTAGGAGTAAATCTTGGATAGTCCCCGGTTTGGGACTGTTCTTGAACACCTAATCTCACTTAGGATGTAAGTGTATAATGTGTATTTGGTTTTCAAGAAAATTTCGACAACATTTCCCCGTTTGTTCTCTAAGTACATATGTACTTAGAGAACAGCGGGGAAATGCTGCCAAAATTTTCTTGAAAACCCAATACACATTATACACTTACTAGTGAGATTAGGTTTTAAAGAATGGGATAGGTGGTACACATTTATTATATATAAGAATGACAACTCTAATCTGTTAACCCTAGACCCTAATCTTGTTGTAATGTATATTTGATTTCTCTTTGATCATAGAATGGATAGATCATGGATGTCCATTCGCAATCGCTACACCTCAGAGTTTATTTCTGGTCTTGACCAGTTTATTAAATTTGACGAGGAACATAGGAAAAAACCTGGAGATAGGTTCTACTGTCCATGTAGGCATTGCGGTAACAATTTGAAAGTCAGCACTGGTGACGAAATCAAAAGTCATGTCATGTGCAACGGGATTATACAAGGCTATACATAATGGCACTGGCATGGAGAGATTTCAAACCTGAAACCAGTGGATGTTGATAGCAGTGCTTGTGTGGAAGAAGAAATTGCCTACGATGACGTAGATGTGAATGAACCAGTTCCAGTAGACATCGTTGATGCGATGCTGGATAGTTGTGGGGTACAGCACACCGACTACCTATAATATCATGGTTTCAACGCTTGTTTGCCAATAGATAGATGCGAATAATTTGAGGTGGCATACAGATGTTAAGAAAAATAATGATGGGATTCTACGACATGTGTCTGATTCCCCACAGTGGAAGAAGATTGATCTATTGTACCCTGAATTTGGTGAAGAAGTCAGGAATCTAAGACTTGGGCTTTGTACAGATGGGATGAATCCGTACGGGACATTGAGTAGCCAACATATCACTTGGCCAGTCATGCTTGTTATATACAATCTTCCTCCTTGGCTGTGTATGAAAAATAAGTACATAATGTTGTCGTTGTTGATATCGGGCCCTAAACAACCTGGAAATGACATCGATGTTTATCTTGAACCTCTGATTGATGACTTACGTGATAAAATCTAGACTGGACCTACGTGAAATGGGAATAAGGTCAGAATTAACAAAATTTCATGAAATGGGAAATCGAAGAACATACTTACCTCCCGCTTGTTACACATTGTCTAGAAAGGAGAAGAAAGCTTTTTGTGAATGTTTGGTAAATGTTAAGGTGCCATAGGGTTACTCATCCAACATCCGTAGATTGGTATCAATGAAAGATCTAAAGTTGATAGGTCTTAAATCTCATGATTGTCACACTCTAATGCAACAAATATTGCCTGGCAATTGGATCTATATTGCCAAAGCATGTAAGGTTTGCAATCACCAGACTTTGTTTCTTTTTCAACAGTCTGTGCAGCAAAGTTATTGACCTTGATACTCTCGATAAATTGCAAAGAGAAGTGCTTGTTACCCTATGTCAGCTTGAGATGTATTTTCCTCCGTCGTTCTTTGATATCATGGTACATCTTGTTGTCCACTTGACTAGGGAAGTGAAAATGTTGGGACCAGTTTTCTTGCATTGGATGTATCCCTTTGAACGATACATGAGCGTTTTTAAAAGTGATGTTTGAAACCGTTATCGGCCTGAAGGGAGTATTATCGAGGGTTATGTGGCGAGAGAGGTTATGGATTTTTGCAATGACTTTCTCAGTGGTAATGACACTCCTGATAATGACAAGAATATTGACGAGCAATTTGGCAAAGGAATTTTGGGATCACGTGTGAAAGTAATCAGCCGTGAGCAGTTGGAACAAGGTCACTTGTATATTTTACACAACATGGACGAAGTGAACGTTTATATCGAGGAACATACCAATTTCATCAAGAGACAATATCCTCGAGCCAATACAATGTGGCTTGCTAGAAAGCATAACAAGACATTTATTAAGTGGTTTGAAAATAAAGTCTTACATCAACTATCTCAAACACCAGATGATAATACTGAAACTATCAAATGCCTCGCCTTTAAACCAAAATGGACTGTTATGTCTTATGAAGGGTATGACATTAATGGATTCACATATTACATAAAGCGCCAAGATGATAAGAGTGTCGTCCAAAATAGTGGGGTCACCCTTCAAGCATCGACTATGTTTTTTGCAAGTGCAAAGGATAAGAGTCCACGTGAAGCTAAAATGTCATATTACGGTGTCATTGAAGACATATGGGAGTTTGACTACATAGATTTCATAATTCCACTCTTCAAATGTTATTGGGTTGATAACACCAAAGGAGTTATAGTGGATGAATTAGGTTTCACTTTAGTGAACTTTGAAAAGATTGGCGAGAAGGATGAACCATTCATATTGGCATCACATGCGAAACAAGTATTTTATATCGATGATCCTGCAAATGATAAATGGTCGGTTGTTCTTCATGGTAAAAGACAGTTCATTGATGATCCCATAGATGAAGAACAATACTATGATAAGTATGATGACTCCAGTCCATTCTCAGTTGGGTTGCCAACACCAGCAAATATTGAAGCTAATGATGACTTGTATGTGCGCAGAGATCACAATGAAGGATTGTTAATTGATAAAAAATCGCAATATTAGAGGCATGTTTATACAATGTTTTTTTATATGTTTTATTTTTCTGAATGTGAACTTTACAATGTGAATGTGAACTTTACAATGTGAATTTTACAATGTGAATTACTTTATAATGTGAACTTTACAATGTGAATTACTTTACAATGTGAATGTGAACTTTACAATGTGAATTTTACAATGTGAATTACTTTATAATGTGAATGTGAACTTTACAATGTGAACTTTACAATGTGAATGTGAATTTTCAGATGGCTGAGCATTCTCCTGATGACCGTGCTGATGATTACCGTGAGGGTGAGGACATCAATGCGCCGCCTCACAATGTAAGTTTTAAAAATATATCATATATTTATATCTATATGTCCATTTATAGTTATATCTTGTAAATGTGTTTATTTTGTCAAATTTTAGGTTGATGATGCACATGTACCATATGAAGCACTTGAGGCACTTGATCAGCAACACCAAAAAGTTGACAGGAGAAGGGGCATCACTATGATGAATTTAATAGCGCAAAAGGGCAATGGACCCAAACATGTTGTGGATTTTGATGATGTAGGAAATGCATCTGGTGTGAATCACAATTCATTTGTTTCATATATTGGGTATGTTACTCGTAGCCATTGTTGTTGTAAGATAGATTCTTGGCATAAAGTTTCTAAGGAGAAGAAAGATGTAATATGGAAGGATTTATGGGTTAGTTATTATTAATTTGCAATTCTATTTTGTAGATTACTAATTTTTTGGATACTAGTTAATAGCAATTCTAATTTGCAGAGTATATTTGAATTGGATGAAAAGCTGCATCGTAAATGCGTGATGCAACGCTGTGGGAGAGTCCTAAGGAACTATAGGACAAATCTCACCTGAGAATACATAAAAGAAGCTGACAAGAGGAAGAAGACAACCACTGAACAGTGGAACTTCCTGGACAAAGAAGAATGGGACATGTTTGTTGCTTCAAGACAAACAGATGAATTCAAGGTATTAGGCGTTAGTCCCAATCTCATTAATATATGTTGTATTCACCTATTCAAGATTAACATTTACAGTTACTAACCAAATCATTAATGTGCATACTAACTAGGCCCTCAGTGAGGCACAAAGATCAAGGCGTGCACTGAATGTGCATGACCACACAATGGGTCCAAAGGGGTATGCAGGCATTCGCCAAAGACTACAGTCTGAGGCTACTGCTCAGTCTGCTTCTACTCAGGAGTCCTCCACCATAGGTAGCACACCTATGCCTCGCCATGATATCTGGATAGCTGGGAGGCAAAATAAGAAGGGAGAAATAAGGAAGCCCGCAACTGCTGAGGCGGCTGCAAAAATGGTAAAATACAACTCTTACAACAATCGTTCGAATATTGATTATTTGTGGTGTTTACTTAATTACAAATTTTTGTTTTGGCGATTAGCGGGAGCTGCACGAGCTGAGGAAACAAGGCAAGTTCATCCCTGAGGGCACAAGGGATGAATTGACAGTTGCTCTAGGTAACCTAGAGCATCCTGGACGTGTTAGGGCTGCAGGAGCTGGTGTGGGCATCAAAGCTTTTTTTGGGCCATCCCAGCGCAAACATGTCCCAAAAGTGGGACTTTCACAAGAAGAGGTAACATATTTTTTCCTTGTAGATGTTACTGTAAAAGAGAATTCAATAATTAGAATTTGACATTTCTTTTATCCATGTATAGGTAGATAAGCTATTTGATAGGAAACTCGAAGAAGCAATGAAAAAGTGGCAGGCATCTCAAACTGCCACTTACCAGACAGTACCTATCGTGTCTCCTACTGCAGGCTCTACTCCTACTGCAGAGGTTGGGAGTAATCCTATAGACCCACCACCTAGTAAATCCGCTGTAAGTATTTTTATGACATAGTAACTAGTTTTTTAATTCAAGATGATATGTTATCAAGATGATATGTATATATGTATATAACATTCTTTACACAAAAATTTGTAGGGGTTGAAGCCATGCCGTCTAAAAGTTAATGAATATGTCGTTGCAGAGGCATCGACTTATCCATCCCTACCAGGGGAAATGTTTCACGGGTCTCCATTACCAGGTGGTTGGATTCGTGTGAGCCCGGTACATATATTCCCCAAGTGGATGGATCTTCCATTGCCATATACCCACCCAGATTGTGAAACGCTTGGTGAGGCAGAAGGCGGAGTGATATTGTGGCTAAAATCGGATGTCATCTTTACTAAAATTGTATGGTAAATTTACATTACATTAAATTGTTAGTGGGTGTATATGATGTCAGTTGATATGAAATTATTATATATATATATATACATGTTAAAAAGAAGACACCCACAACATCTAGGCCTCCACTTCCACCTCCTACATTACCCAGTTGGGTTCCACAGGACCTAACTATCCCGTTAGGTCCTAACTGTAGGGGTATGACAATATGGTTAAGCGAACATGATATAAATTGCCCTATAATTGTTTCTATAGATTCAGATGTTGCAGTTCAATCATACGAAAGCAAACTATTTATATAAGATATTTTGGAGTTGTTTCGATATGATTGGCTAAATACATCTGTGATAGAGTTATGAATAAGGTGAGATCTTCTTTATACATCCATATACCTTGTGTAGGATCTGGTGATCTGGTTTCTTATTTATTAATGCATGCGTAATTAATACATATTTTGCAGCTACTTAGACAAGATATGTGCAGATTTTGCATTCGAACATGTAGGATTTTTGATTCCATCTTTGATTAGTCTAGTAGATAAAGACACTCCGTCAGTTCAACAATACTTCTGTGAGGCTTTTTCAATTTTTGCTCAAAATAAGAAGACGATGATAATGGCTCCATTCAATGTAAAGTAAGTTTACTTTGCTTATTATAATTTGGACTTAAGAAAAATACATTTTTATTGTGGATTTTGAGTTATTAATTTTTAACTTTTTTACCTCTAGTGGTATGCATTGGGAGTTACTGGTTATTGTCCCCGAGACGTTCACTATCCATTATTTAGATCCTAAGGGGAGTAGATTGAATACAAAATATGGACACATAATGAAAATGGCATTATTACGGTGAGAATTATTTAATTTTCATATCCGTTAACATATGTTATTACATTACTATTTAATTATGCAATGTACTATGTTACATTAACATGTAGGGGTTTTGATGAGTTCAAAAAGGCTGGACGAAAGGTCCCCACGAAAAAGAACCAGCCAATAATTTGGAAGAACGTGAAAGTAAGTTCCCGACTGCAATATATGTATATATTATTTATGTGAACAATGCTTAATTAGTTGTATTTTTTAATATTTTGTATGTTTGAATTTATAGTGTTCTACACAAGACAATGGATGGGCATGTGGATACTATGTGATGTGATTTATGCACATGATTATCAAATATGCCGCATGTGATTTATGCACATGATTATCAAATATGCCGCAATGGACATCGATTGTATTGCTGAGGTATTATATAGTCTCATTAGATAATATGAAATATATCAATCTTCTTTATAGCTCATGAATTATATATATACAACATTCTCTTTACAGGTGTTTACAACTGACCACACTACAGGAAATGCCTTACCAGATGTACATGCTCCCTATACGATGGGAGAATTAAATGAAGTAAGAGAAGAATGGTCAACAACCATACAAGTAGTGGGGGATTTAAGATATAATTGGGATGTTGATAGCAAATAATGACTAAAGAATGATATTTTGTAAATGCATTTCTGAATTATAATATATGTGTGAATGTTTCTACATGTCTGGATGTTTCTACATGTTTCTGAGTGAAAATGAATGAAACTGTTGGTTGCTATATGAATGCTTCTATATGTGTGAATGTGAAAATGAATTGAACTACAAATTGCTAGCTACATGAATGTTTCTAAATGTGAAAATCAAATGGAACTACAGGTTGCATTGCTAAATGTGAATATTTTTTCTATTAATTTTGCAGGTTTGTGGCATGTTGTTGGCTGATATCAATGGATGTCGTAAAACCTGCAGTTCATAACTGAACTGCAGGTTTCTCATCCTGCGACCAGCCATACAGTAGGTCTGCAGACTGACAGAAGAAAAAAAAACAAAAAATAGGCATCGGTTATTTGTATAAAACCGAAACACATAGTTACAGTGTCGGTTTTATATAAATAACCGACGCCTATCTCCTGTGGCGCGAAGGCATATGGCATCAGTTTCTAATAGTAATCGACGTCTATTTCCTTAACACCATGGCTGTGCTGGCCAGCACGGCCGTGGCAGCGAACCAGACACCACGGCCATGCTGGCCAGCACGGCCGTGTTGGCCAGCACGGCCGTGTTGGCCAGTACGGCCGTGTTGGCCAGCATGGACGTGTTGGGAATGATATGAAGTCAGTTTTTATCTAATAACTGACGCTGATAGTGCCCGAGATGGTGCCCTTCTGAGGCGCGAAGGCATATGGCGTCAGTTTCTTATCTAATAACCGACACTAATAGTGCCCAAGATGGCGCCCTTTCTATGGCGTGAAGGTATATGGCGTCAGTTTCTTATCTAATAACCAACGCAGATAGTGCCCTGCTGGCGCGTTTTCGGTGGCGCGCGAAGGGTTATGGCGTCGATTTTTGAACCGACGCGTAACAACTAGGCTTTTAGCGTCGCCCACATAGGTTTCGCTTAGAAACCGACACTAAAGGCCTTAAATAACCGACACTGAAGGTCGGTTATGTACTAGTGTTTCCCAGAAGATCGTGTAGTCATTCAGTCATTCAGCCAATCGGGAGCTGCCACATCATCTCCGTCCATGTAACGTGATTCAGTGGGTTTGAAAACATTTCGAAATGTCTGAATGCCCTCAGTTAAGTGATCGATTTACTTAGTACGCGGAGGGCAGAAACATCCAATTCGCCTCCGGCTTATTCAACCTTGCACCACCTTCCTTTTGTCACCCTAGCGGCCACGAGCAGAGCTTTGCAGGCCGCCTCCTACCACCTTATGGTTCGGATCTGGCCGGAACCCATCCCCCTGCCTCTGCTACCCCCCACTGCACTCAACCAGGCCGCATATCATGGTTGAGATAGCTAGACCCATGAGCGTCAAGCCGGCGATTCTCTACGGGCTTACAAACCTCTTGCAGGCACTGTGCAAGAACGAGACAGAGAAGATGATGGTTGATCACTTCTTGGTTGTCGTGGGAGCATCCTGCTTCAGACAAGACTACATACAACCCATTACTTCTCCCTGGATAGGGTTATATCCTCAAGGTTAGGGTTTTTCCAGAGAAGATGAAGAAAGAAAGAGGGGTGTGTGGTATCCTTTTCAAACTCGACCCTGGGATCTACCCCTAATATAAGGGAGGATATCCATGCCCCAAGACGTTCATACAAGGGAAAACAAATCCCTCGTCTAATATGAAACCACATTCCTTCTTTGTGAAGAAATATTCTCTCTCTTCTTTATCTTTTTGTTATCCTTTATTATTTGGATATTTAGGAATACATAATCCTTTCCATTATTCTCTTTATTGCTTAATTTTTAACCCATTGGTCACGAAATTATATTTTCTTTTAATAGAAAATACTTCCTTTTTAACAACACCACATAATACATTAATTATGTATTCACATTATCTTCTTATTTTCTATTATAGGTAGTTTCACTTTATTTTTCTTCATTGGGACTCCTTAGATCCCAAGAAACTCAAATATTTCAAAATCATTTTAATGGATACTCATTATCCTTCCAGATGCATCTATATCCATTATTTCTCATTATCTTGTTTATTTCTTATTAAAATATCTCTTTTTGAGTATTCCTCTCTATATCTCTTTTATTTTCCTCATTGGTATTCCTTTTAACATTAGGAATCCTTGGGATACGAAATTCCACCAAGGATAACTCAATTATACCTCTTTCCACTTATTTTCCACATTTATCATTGTTTTCAATTTCTTTCTTAATAAAGAAATACTTAATTGATTTTTTCTGCATTTTCTTTTCACTTTGGACTCCTTGGAACCCAAGGAACCCAAGAGACAGGAAATCCAACTTTGGATCATATTCTTTTTCCTTCTAGAGGTTTCCACATTTTCTTTTCTCCATTTTCTTATTTACTCAAATAATGGAGTTTCTTTTGTCTTTTTCTTGTTATTGGGCCCAATAGCCAATAAAGCCCACAAAACAACCAACAAGGCTATTGTAAACGAAACTCATTTATTCAAAACAAATTATATCATTATTTGTTCCAATATCTTTAATATGAGAAATTACATTTCTCACCAAAAGAACCCAAAAGTTGGGGTTGTAATTAAAGATATTGGAACAAATAATTATATAATTTGTTTTGAATAAATGATTGTCGTTTAAAATAGCCTTGGTGGTTGTTTTGTGGGCTTTATTGGCTATTGGGCCCAATAACAAGAAAAAGATAAAAGAAACACCATTATTTGAGTAAATAAGAAAATGGAGAAAAGAAAATGTTGAAACCTCTAAAAGGCAAAAGAATATGATCCAAAGTTGGATTTCATGCCTCTGGGGTTCCTTGGGTTCCAAGGAGTCCAAAGTTGCAAAGAAAATGCAATAAGAAAAGAAAAGATCAATTAAGTATTTCTTTATTAAGAAAGAAATGGTAAACAATGATAAATGTGGAAAATAAGTCGAAAGAGGTATAATTGAGTTATCCTTGGTGGAATTTCATATCCCAAGGATTCCTAATGTTAAAAGGAATACCAATGAGGAAAATAAAAGAGAAATAAAGAGGAATACTCAAAAAGAGATATTTTAATAAGAAATAAACAAGATAATGAGAAATAATGGATATAGATGCATCTGGAAGGATAATGAGTATCCATTAAAAAGGATTTCGAAATATTTGAGTTTCTTGGGATCCAAGAAGTCCCAATGAAGAAAAAGAAAGAGAAAATACCTATAATAGAAAATAAGAAGATAATGTGAATACATAATTAATGGATTATGTGGTATTTTTAAAAAGGAAGTATTTTCTATTAAAAGAAAATATAATTTCGTGACCAATGGGTTAAAAGTGAAGCAATAAAGAGAATAATGGAAAGGATTTTTGTATTCCAAAATATACAAATAATAAAGGATATCAAAAATATAAAGAAGAGAGAGAAGATTTCTTCACAATGAAGGAACGTGGTTTCCTATTAGACGAGGGATTTGTTTTCCCTTGTATGAACGTCTTGGGGCATGGATACCCTCCCCTATATAAGGGGAAGATCCCAGGGTCGAGTTTGAAAAGGATCCCACACACCCCTCTCTTTCTTTCTTCATCTTCTTTGGCAAAACCCTAACCTTGAAGGTATAACCCTATCCAGGGAGAAGCGATGGGTTGTATGTAGTCTTGTCGGAAGTAGGATTCTCCCATGACAACCAAGAAGTGATCAGCCATCATCTCCTCTCTCTCTTCCTCACACAACGCCTGCAAGAGGACTGTAAGCCCGTAGAGAATCACCGGTTTGACGCTCATGGGTCTAGCCGTCTCGGCCATGATCTGTGGCCTGGTTGAGTACAGTGGGGGGAGCAGAGGTAGGGGATGGGTTCTGGCCAGATCCGAACCACGAGGTGGTAGGAGGCGGCCTACAAAGCTCTGCCCGTGGCCGTTAGGGCGGCAGAAGGAAGGTGGCGCGAGGTTGAAGACGCTGGAGGCGGATTGGACATTTCTGCCCTCCACGTACTAAAGTAACCAATCACTTAACTGAGGGCATTTCAGACGTTTTGAAATGTTTTCAAACCCACCGAACCACGTTGCATGGACGGAGATGACGTGGCAACTCCCGATTGACTCAAGTTATTTTTTGCAAAATTCATAGTTAAATATTGGTAGCTCGGATTGGTACGTATAAAATATGCAAATTTCTCATAAAAATGAGAGGAATCCAATAAAATATATTTAAAAGCTATTTCCTCTTGCAATTCGAAAAATAATGGAAGTTATCAACTTTAATGAATTAAAGATTAAGAAACCCTATTTGAGTTGATTAATATATTTAGTAGGGTTTAATCTAAGGCACACAGAGGTCTAGCCATCAAATGCACCAAGGACTTCAATACAACTCTCTTACTGAAAATGGCATGGGTTTTCCTTCAACGCCACCGTATTCCCTGGATTGACCTCATGGTGGGAAAATACCTAAGCAGGGGACACCCCAGTCCCAATGGATCTCATCTCTGGCACAGTATCAGGAGCTTAACACCCTTCCTGCTTGATAATTCTAGGCGTGTTACCATCTCTGGCCTTGACACCTCGGTCTCGTTATATGAATGGTTGGGAGATGATCTTAAGCCGGCGATCAAGCCTGGACTGAAAATTCCAGAGGACCTGCTCGACCTCAAGGTCTCCAGCCTGGTTAGAGAGGACGGCAACTGGGACGCCGACTTTATCAATTATTGGTTCGATAAAGACAGCAACCTTTCCATTATGAACATGCCTACCCCAAACAGTTTCTTCGACACAGACAAATGCATATGGAAGCTTACTCCGCATGGTACCTTCACGTCGAGCTCCGCCTACACGGCGATCACCCAGACGGATGAAGCGGACCATCCACTGTTCAAAGCCATCTGGGCCATGAAGATACCTCATCGTATCAAGCTTCATCTCTGGCTCCTTCTGCATAATCGACTCCTTACCAACTCCATGAGGTTCCATAAACACCTAACTGACAATCCCAACTATTCCAACTGCACAACTGAAGAAGAGGATTGCCTCCATGCCATAAGGGACTGCATCGACGCGAGGTGAACCTAGACCTTGATCCTCCCACCGGTGGCACAAAGCTTCTTCCAATTCCAAGACATCCATGAATGGTTTGCATACAATCTCAAAGACACCCAAGCGCATGAGCATTGGGATGTCAAATTTGTAGTAACCTATTGGAAAATATGGAAGAATCAGAATCAACTTATCTTTGAAAACAGAAGGGCCCCTCCTCGTATTCTGGCCCTTTAATGTTTAGTTGATGCTTCTTCTATCTTTCAAGCCTTTTCATCCCCCCTAATGTCTGATTCTGATAATTCCGAAAGTAGTATGCCTTCTCAACAATGGCGATAACCCCCTCAACTACTATTAAACATGTGGATGTAGCTCTATCGAGTAACATGAAGCTTGTGAGCTCCTGTGCCATCGCCAGAAATTGTCAGGGTCAATGGTTAACAGGATGTGCCAATCTTGCCCCTGGTACAGACGACATGGAAGGGGAACTGAAGTCCATTCTCTTAGGCATCAAGATGGCTGTTCTTAATGGTCTCTCAGATGGCTTGATCATTTCTGACTCATGGAATGATGTGCAATGGGCAACTGAATCCAAGAATCCTCCGGATAAGTACTTCCTGCTCACACGCAAGATCATTGATGCCCTACGGAACTCAGCTCAACAGAAAGTTATCTATCAGCAAAGAAGCCAAAACAAATTGACTGATGCCTTAGCTAATTTTTGTCTGAAGCAACCATCAGCAACCATGATGTGGAATGAGTGCCCACCCCATGCTCTTCATATCTATCTAGAGGACCGTAAGTCCTTCTCATCTCTCTTTCAAGAAACTCTCTGATGTAACTAGTTGACCTAGTATCCAAAAAAAAGTGGATATTAGCCTATTAATCATTAAAAGATACATTAAGATAAAAAAGGATGAACTTTACATGTAATTGGTTTAATTTAGAGTTTCATGTGCATGCATATACTTGAATGGGCCTTGAAACCCTAATATTGGTAAATGTGATACTTAATGGCTTTAATTATTCAAAATCGTGAATAAAGTTAAGATATGATGATTCTAAGCTATTTCGAGTATAAAAGTTCCTAATTGTGGATAAATATCCTTAATATGATAATTAGGGCTTTTCTAATGGATAAAGGTAGAATTAATGATAAATAATGTTCATATGTGAATTAGACCATAATGAACTACGAATTGATGATAAATGAGCATAATGACTTTGTCATAGATTAAAAGGATAAAAATGGTAGCTTTAATGTAAAAGAGGCTTAATGGACTTAATTGAAGATTAATTTTGCTTTAATATGAAATTAAGGTTATGTGCTGTTAAAAGGTAACCTTAATAACTTTCGTGAAGGTTAGATGAGAAAATTAGTGTTTAAAATAGTAAGTGGAAGTAAAACCCTAATTGCAAAGTAAACCCTAAAAAGAGGTAGAAATCCTAAAAAGGAATAGAAACCTTAAGTAGAAAGATGGTTTGGATAGATTTTGATAAAAAGGAATTGAATGTAATTTTAGGATTCTTGTACTTGCTTGATTGGATGTCTGGATTGATTGGACTATTCTATCTGAATTCAGCCTAATAGGTATGTGGTTAATTATGGTTAATTGCATTAGTTTCCCAAGGGTTTTCCAAATGTTTCCTTGCATTGAATGCAACCTAAACAGTTGGATGTTCATACTTGCAAAATTATAAAGTCACTATGGTTATCACAATTATAAATAAGTGTGTATTCTCTCACCTACATGCCACCCTGATGGATGACGCAAAGTGGTCAAGCCCAGGAGGGAAGACCCATGGGCACCATGAGTGGTGACCCCAGGCACCAAGTTCGGGATTGAGAAGGTGGCCTATGATATTGCATGACTAAAGGGAACCATGAAGGTTGACCCCAGGCACTAAGCTCGGGATTGAAAAGGTGGCCTTAAGTCAATGGAAAAAGAGAAACCTGAAAGGGGGTATGCCAGGGTTAGGGCAAAAGCGGTGGAGAATGTCATACTGAAAAGTGTAAATTGGCTTGTTAATTTACTTGATTGTGATAATTAGATTGTTATCCATATTCGAAAAATTTCAGTTGTCCCCACATACCAATGTATTCTAATATGTTGAAAAGGACAGATAGTAAAGTGGCACATGTGGAATTAAATAAGAATTAAATTACAAAGGAGAATTAGTTAGAATGGACTCCTGATGCGGATAGAAGTAGATATCCCTATTTTTGGAAAAGGTATAAAAAGTTTTATATTATACCGGTTTTTCATTCAGTTGGTAAAATTTGATAATTGTTATTGATTATTTGTCGAACCTTTGATCCGGTTTATTGGGATAACGGATTTGACCTCTTGTTCTCCCTTAATCGGGGGTTACTGGGAGGCGGGGTTGTTACATACCCACACCAGATTAGCAACACTCTTTTTCCCCTATGGAGTGTGGGAGATCCCATCTGTCTCGGCCAGAGCTATTCCATCCAGGGACCTATTAGGGTCCACCTTTTAGGAACATTGGGGGAATCTCAGTAGTTCAGGATGTAGTGACACATGTCTTGAATTCCAAAGGAGAAATTGAAATGAAAAAGAAAGAAGAAGATGTTTCACCCTCCAAGAGAGATTCACATGGAGCGGAAAGGCTAGAAAAACCCACAAAGATTAAAGAAAAAATCTAAATGGATGATAACTATCCCAGCCTACAATCTCTATATCCCCCACTCCTAGTATATTTTGTATATAGAAAGAGGGTGTGGATTCTCACAACCCGTATACATGACACCGCCAATGACAACTAGATCATTAGGACTACATTGGTGGCCACATAATAGGAAGTTACTGCACCATAATCATTAGGACTACATTGGTGACCTCGTACTACTTAAGATCTTATAGAAAATCAAATAGCTAGTGGGAAAGAAAAATAGGAGAAAGAGTTCAATGATTTTTTCCACTTCCCATATGCAAATTTTCCTAAAAACTTCAACATGCCAAAGTTCCATGAGTAATATGGAAACAGGGATCCCATGGCACTAGTAAAGAAATGGCTTATAATGTCACATTTATAGGCATCGGTTGTTTACAAGAAACCGACACCTAAACCCTACAATGTCAGTTGAATACACAAATCGACATCTATATTTAAAGAGCAGCCAGACATGGGTATCACTTTTTATTTAGTGTCGGTTCCTCAATAAGCAACTGACGCCTAAAATCGACCGCCAAATATGAATTTTCCAGTGGAAAAAAATTACCTCCAAAATTTAACATATGACATCGGTTGTTAACAAATCAACCGACGACTAAAGGTTTTTTTCATGATAGAAATTGGTCCCATTTTCATCGACAGTGTTCTTGCAATCACCGACGCCAATGTGTTTTCACGTGCTGTCCACGCAAAAAATTTCACCCCCCTTTGGCGTCAGTTTTCTAGGACAACCGACGACTATGGTCATAATTCGAGAACATTTTTTTTTGTCAGCATATGTATATAGATGTCAGTTTTTCTAGTTGAAACCGACGACTATCATTGAACATAGGTATTATTTTGTTTATGGTGACCGACGCCTATTGTTATAAGCGTCATTTGTTTTGAATAACCGATGCCTATTGTTAACTTAATAGCACCCGCGCGAAGCAAACTCTTCCCCTTCCCCTCCTTTCTCTCTGTTTCATTTCTGACTCTGCTTAGGTCTGGCGATTTGCGTGATTCCTGCCACCACTCACCGTCACTACTACTATGCTCACCGCCGCCACTACCGCTGCTGCTGTGCTCACCGCTCCCTTCTCCTTCTTGTCTTCTTGCCACCGTCATCCCTTGTCCCTGCTCTCCTGCTCCCTGCTCCCTACTCGCCGTCGATCCCTACTCCCTGCTCGTTGTCGCCGCCGCACCCTGCTCCCTTCTCGCCTACTCAAAAGGTACCCTTCTTCTTCATCTTCTATTTCTGTGCCTATTATCTACTTCACAGTTATTAACACTCCCCAACACATCCTAAGCCCCCAATCTGAACGGTTGATGTAGATTACTGGACTATATGTTCATCATGTGTTGTTGACTCCATATATGATGACAATGATTGACCTAATTCAGCTCATAATTCTTAACCTAACCCTAATGCAAGTAAGAGATGATGGTACATAGCCTCTTGTGTGATTATTATAATGATAGAGTACATTCTCTCTCTATGTTATTGTAACCCTAAGTTGATGTCACATGAACATCATGTATTTTAAATAATGTTGTATTAAGCTTATGTATCACACATATGATGATGAGCCTGGATGAGGTATGGGGAGATCACGATGTTCTTGCAGGAAACAATGTGAATGGTCTTCCTAATGAGTTTTGTTACAAATATCTGTATATTAGGTTAAGGACATGCTTCTATAGTGACATGAGTTTTTTGCTATGTTGTTATGGTTGTCCACAAGTGTTTTAAAAAGAAAATTGTGTGTTGAATGGGGTTGTGAACAAGGGACTAGTGTTATATTTTGTTGGCCCAGAAACCCGCCCAAGATTTACTCATTAGGAGTAAATCTTGGATAGTCCCCTGTTTGGGACTGTTCTTGAACACCGAATCTCACTTAGTATGTAAGTGTATAATGTGTATTGGGTTTTCAATAAAATTGTGGTAGCATTTCCCGGTTTGTTCTCTAAGTACATATGTACTTGGAGAACAATGAGGAAATGCTGCTGAAATTTTCTTGAAAACCCAATACACATTATACACTTACTAGTGAGATTAGGTATTCAAGAATGGGATAGGTGGTACACATTTATTATATATAAGACCTTAAACTGTAAAGTTTTAACCATAAACTCCAATCTTTTAACCCTAGACCCTAATGTTGTTCTAATATATACTTGTTTTCTCTTTGATCATAGAATGGACAGATCATGGATGTCCATTCCAAATTACTACACCCCAGAGTTTATTTTTTGTCTTGATCAGTTTATTAGATTTGCCGAGGAACATAGGAAACAACCTGTAGATAGGTTCCACTGTCCATGTAGGCATTGAGGTAACAACTTGAAAGTCGACACTGGTGATGAAATCAAAAGTCATGTCATGTGTAACAGGATTGTACAAGGCTATACAGAATGGCACTGGCATGGAGAGATTTCAAACCTAAAATTAGTGGATGTCGATAGCAGTGCTTGTGTGGAAGAAGGAATTGCCTCCGATGATGTAGATGTGAACGAACCAGTTCCCGTAGACATTGTTGATGTGATGTTGGATAGTTGTGGGGTAGAGCACACCGATCCACCTCCCATGTTTAGAAACATTGTGCATGATGTTGAGATACCGTTATACATAGGTTGTAAGTTTACAAAGCTTAGCACTGTGTTGAGATTGTATAAGCTGAAAGGTAACAATAGATGGAGCGATAAAAGCTCCACGTCATTGTTGTCTTTGTTGAAAGAAATTTTCACTACAGGAAACAAGCTGCCAATCTCAACATACCGGTTAAAGAAATTATTGTGCCCAATGGGAATGGAGGCCAAGAAGATACACGCATGCTTGAATGATTGTGTATTATTTCAAAAGGACTATGTGGATTTGAAAGATTGTCCCAAATGTGGTGCGTCAAGGTATAAATTGATGACTTTGGGGGAGTCCAAAACTGGTTCTCTTGCCAAGGTGATGTGGTATCTACCTATAATACCATGGTTTCAATGCGCGCTTGTTTGGCAATCCGATAGATGCAAAGAATTTGAGGTTGCATGTAGATGTTAAGAAAAATAATGATGGGATCCTACGACATGTGTCTGATTCCCCATAGTGGAAGAAGATTGATTTATTGTACCCTAAATTGGGTGAAGAAGTCAGGAATCTAAGACTTGGTCTTTGTACAGATGGGATGAATCGGTAAGGGACATTGAGAAACCAACATAGCACATGGCCAGTTATGCTTGTTATATACAATCTTCCTCCCTAGTTGTGTATGAAAAATAAGTACATTATGCTATCATTGTTGATATCGGGACCTAAGCAACCTGGAAATGATATCGACATTTATCTTAAACCTCTGATTGATGACTTGAAGAAACTCTGGGGTGAAGGTGTGATGACCTATGATGCTTCACAAAAAGAGACATTTCGTTTACATACTAAGTTGTTTTGCACTGTGAATGACTTTCCAGCATATGGGAATTTGTCTGGATATAGTGTCAAAGGATCTAAAGTGTGTCCTATATGTGAAGAGAACACTGATTCAATACAACTAAAACACGGTGGCAAGACTGTATATCTTAGTCATCAAAGGTTTCTTCCAAAATTTCATCTGTATCGTAGGTTGCGCAAAGCATTCAATGGACAGAATGAGGAACAGAGTGCACCTAAACCTATACCAGGGGAGGATGTTTATGAAAGAGTAAAAGACTTTGCCAATGAATTTGGTAAGATATCACAATGTATGATGGCCACACGGAGTGACAAATCTTTATTCAAGAAGAAGTCAATATTTTGGGATCTTCCTTATTGGAGTTCTTTGGTGGTCAGACATTGTATCGATGTCATGCACATTGAGAAAAATGTCTATGATAGCATCATTGGTACTTTGTTGAATATACCAGGTAAGACTAAAGATGGGATAAAATTCAGAATGAACCTACGTGAAATGGGAATAAGGACAAAATTAACAGAAGTAGTTAGTAGCGATCGGAGAATATACTTACCACCCGCTTGTTACACATTGTCGAGAAAAGAGAAGAAAGCTTTTTGTGAATGCTTGGTAAATGTTAGGGTGCCACAGGTTTACTCATCCAACATCCGTACATTGGTATCAATGAAAGATCTGAAGTTGATAAGTCTTAAATCTCATGATTGTCACACTCAAATGCAACAAATATTGCCTGTGTCAATTCGATTTATATTGTCGAAGCATGTAAGGTTTGCAATCACCAAACTTTGTTTTTTTTTCAACAGTCTATGTAGCAAAGTTATTGACCCTGATACTCTCGATAAATTGAAAAGAAAAGTGGTTGTTACCCTATGTCATCTTGAGATGTATTTTCCTCCTTCGTTCTTTGATATCATGGTATATCGTTTTGTCCACTTGACTAGGGAAGTGAAAATGTTGGGACCAATTTTCTTGCATTGGATGTATCCCTTTGAACGATACATGAGCATTTTTAAAGGTGATGTTCGAAACTGTTATCGGCCTGAAGGGAGTATTATTGAGGTTATGTGGCGATAGAGGTTATGGATTTTTGCAATGACTTTTTGTTACGACCCCATCTGAGCTTAATTGGTAAACTAGGATTTACCTAGACAATTGCAAAGATTAATTGGAATAATCATTCTTGAAATCTAATTAATGACGATAACACAATTAGGATGTTTTAACTATGATAAGAAGTCTAAATTTTCTTTTGTGTTGAGAATTAGGGTTTGAGAAGTATAGACCCTAATCGGCCCAAAATAGGGTTTTAATGATACATGGATATAAAATTTGATAAGTATAGTGTCTCGATAAATGATTTTTAGTATATTATTTGTAACTCTAATTTAGCTCAAATTTGGATATGATTTGGATACCTCAAATGTGAACAACATTGGAAAATATCAGAATTTTTGAAAATGTTATGACCTATTTATCGGTCGAGTTTCAAACTCAACTGATCACATTTTCAGATTGATATAGCAGTGTGGTAATTGAATTTTATTTTTTTATTGGTATATCCAATTGATCTCAAATTTTAAATGTGCTTGAAAAACACAATTTTAGACACTCTGTTAAATTGGAATAATTTTTTTGGATGACTTTTGATCTCTACAGTGAGGGTGTCGGTCGAGTTCTGTGCAGGACAAACTCGACCGAATATGCTGCAGACTGCAATATAGCAGTGCACAGTTTGCTTTTTAATTATTTATTTGTAACTAGAAATGATCTCAAATTTGTACTGGAGGTCTAAAACTTCATTAGATATAACATATAAAATTTCCAGAATTTTTGGAGCTTCTGTTAGCTATTCAGTAGGCGAATGACAGAAACTATTGTGAAACTGAATATTCCGCCAATATAATTAAAGTTGAGTGTTGGGTCAATATGAAATTGACCCAAGCAGCTCAAATTGACTTATATGATCGACCACACACACACACAGCTCTCATTCTTCATCATCCACCCCAGAGAAACGAAAATCTAGAGAGAGAGGGAGAGTTAGGGCTTGAGTGGAGAAAGAGGAGGAATTGTTGACCTAGGGTTTTGCGGTCCGAGGAATGGTGAAATCAAGTAGAAAGTTTGGATTCTTTGCATAGACTTTTACGGTGAATATTCTATCTCATGTCAAGATTCTGTCCATGCTCTGATTTGATCCAAGATGATGTCAAAATTCCCTCTTTTCTCACCCTTTCTTCATAATCCCTCATTTTCAAGGTTTCCGAGTTGAATGGAAGATGAATTGGGAGATTTGCTAGGGATTTGATATGAGTTCGAGATCCCCTGAGTTGAGCTGCAGTTTTGAGGTGTTTTCACACCTTAGGGTGAGTGGGTACTTCCTTTAAACAGTATAATGCACGAAATTTGATTATAGCATCCAAACCCCTAATTGCTTGGTATGTGATTATAAACCCTGAAATGTCCGTTTAATTTAAGTTGTTGCAAATTGATATGATATGGATTCCTTCTCTATTTGAATGACTCTTTGATGGTAGATTCACATCAGAAATGTATACAACACATCCTAGTAAGAATGCTTTTCAGATTTATACCATATGATGTAATTAGGGTTTAACCTAATTGAGATATCACTAGAGTTTCAACCTTATTAAAGAGGACTAGTAATCTTATAAGTGGTTAGGATGTACCTCATGGGTTACCTTATTTGAATTTTATTATTGGTGCATGATATCTCAGTGAATAGCATGGGAACCTGAATTTAGTTCAATTTCCATGGTTTCATACATATATTGATTGTATATAATTGTTGAAAGCAGTCTTTAATTTGTGAATGTTTATATCGTGTGAAATCCTTATGAGAGCCATGTGATAAGTGAATGAGGCAAATGAAACCCTAAGAGCAAGGTGTTGCTCTGCGATAAGAGAATAAGGAAAGGAAACCCTAAGGACAGGGTGTTCAATGAATTAAGTTATGGTGATATGAAAGGTTTCCATATGAGATGTGGTGATGCTTAACTGTTGAATTGTATGTTGCTTGTGCATTTAACTTTACATGCTTGTTCTCTTTGAGTTGGCATATATATACTACATGGTTTCTTATTTTCACAATACATATCTCGTGAATTATAGGTGATGATATGACATGCCCTAGAAAGGGATGTTACTGAGATCATGCATATATGTATGAAATGTTAGAATGAGAATACTTGTTGGGCAGACATGATATATGTTTGAATACATGAGTTATGATGTTTCTTATGATATGATATGGCAGGCCGTGTGAGCCTTGTGAGAAATGTTAAATGAGTTATGATTTCTGTCTAAAATGTACCCATAATGTTAATGTTAGACTTAGGTGCCCTGAACACCGTAGAACCCCTTTGAGAGGTCTGTGCCTTAGGAGTGAAACGACCTACCTAGCGTGTGTCTAGATGGTCGGTGACTCATGTTCAACAATAATCCATGCGTGTGTCACGGTGGCACGAGGACAGAGAGGCAGTGTTCAACAATAATCCGTACGTGTGTCACGGTGGCACTGGAGTAAATAGGGGTTATTCAACAATAATCCGTGTGTGTGTCACGGTGGTAACCCAGACTCTTCGCCTGTGTACTCAGGTAGGAGGAGTCCAATTTACACTCTTTTGAGAGTGCAGTGAGGCCGTGTGAGCCTGAGGTTCCTGACGCAGACCAGGACAACAGTCAGACTTAGCATTTCCCGGGTGTGTCGCTAAGTCTTGTACGGTGTGGCCGTAGTGCACTACGAGTCTCTATGCAGAGTACACTGCATAGATCAGGGCATAAGTTAAAATATGATCATATAGGTTCACAAAGTTCCTTATAAATGAAAGAGTTAAGGAAGACTAGAGCATAGTCTTCTAGTAGTTATTCTTTGGATGCAATATTTACATTCTTTGTTATTTCAATTATATTGTTTTAGAACTACTCAGTGTAGTATTTATTGTTGTTAAATTTCATATCGTTTACTCAAAGTTATATCTTTAATCACATTAGTGCCTTAGACTGTTTCTTTGAAGTACTCATTCACTGAGCGAGTAGGCTCACCCCTCTACTCAAACATTTTAGGGTTAACCGCGTGGACTTGAAGATGGTCAGAGCATCAGCGTAGATCTTCCACAAGAGTTAAGTACAAGATTAGTTGAGTCATTCGGTCCTTGTCATTCTAGGTCCTCAGTAAGAGATAAGAGAGAGAGAGTTGTAATTACGATGTGTAATATTATTCCTCTTTTGAAATTGTATGCTATTAGTAGGTCTTATGTGCATAAGGTGTGAGAGACATCATGAATGTTTATACATGTATCTTTACTATTAAAGTCTGATTAGTAAAAGAAATGTTCAGATTCCCTTGTTAAAATGATTTATGTTGTTCAATGCAAAGAAACAAGTGTTTTAAAGAAAGAAAAGAAAAAGAAAAAAAAGTTAAGGGTGTCCTTTGTATTACATATAAATCCTATCTTATGCCCTAATCTCATGATTTGAGGAAATTGTGAGATCGGGGTGTAACAACTTGGTATCAGAGCTTAGGGTGAGTTGTCAAGGACCATTAAGTTAGTAAGTTAGAGTCCTAAGTGTGGCAGATAGGAGATGTTTTGATGTTAGCTTTGGGGATTTGAGTATTTGGATATCCTGGCCCGATATCTGAGTACTTGGATCAACCAGTACAAGCTACTTTGTCTATTCTTTCACGTATACCCTGGCCAGGTATACAGTGGAAGAATGGGCTAGAGAGGAATCCTAGAAATGTTAGGGTTAGAAAACTAGAAAAGTAACAAGAATTAAGAGCATGAATGTAAAAGGAGATAGAACTTACATTTCATAATGTTGTTTTTGTTGGAAATGTATATAAATGCTCTTATATGTTTGAATTGGAATATTCAATACTTTGAAATATGGGTCTTTAATATCTGTTGTACACTATGCAGTTGTAGCATTTATTGATTTCATTCTTTGTAACATGTAGATTAGAAATCATCTTTGAATGATCTTTCCTTAGTGGATACGTTTTCTTCCACACTTCTGAGATGAATAGGAGTTGAGTAATCCTTTGTAGTTCTTGGCTTCAGGACTTCAGGTTTGGCCTGGTCCGGTTGATAGGATGCGTTACTAGGATCTAATGAATCCTATCAATAGTATAATAAGAATAGAATGTGAATAATTAGACCCACATCAGAGTAAGAATGTACATACAGTAAGATGTTGAATCATATGGGCAAGATCAGAAAAACTAAGAATCAGTTGAAACTGGTATCCGAGGTTCAATTTTGGGGTCTCAAATGTAAAACCCTTACTTGGGAATAATAGAACCTGATATGAAGTTCATGATCAGTTTATTGATTAATATTATATGAGCTATACATATGAAATATGGAAAAGATATGTGAAATGTATGTATGGTTTTAGATAGCAAGAATTGATCATGAAGAATGGATCATATCATTGAGTATAATGCTTTTATGAACTCTAAAGCAAAGGCTAAGTAGAAGAGTAGAGTTGAGCATTCAATAGGTCCATAGAAGTGAAGAGTCTTCAAAAGAGTAAAAGTGAAGAGAATCATATGATCATATAATTCATAAGACTAGAACAACAAACTAGTTCCTAAGTGAAGAACATAGGTGTAGTTTAACGAATGAATAAGTCATACAAGGGTAGACTATATTCAGGAGGGAAAACTTGATTGAAAGAGAAACTGTGTTTGACCCATGCATGATCACCTTGATTTAAAAATGAAGAATATGTAATGTATTCAACATGAGGAAAAACTAATATAAGGACTATTAATTTAGAACGTTAACTTCACAATAGTATAAAGATAAAGGAGGAAATATGTGCAACATGGTATACATGACCATACATATGAATAAGCAACATGGTCATAAGAGAAAAATTTAGAATTAAAGATGACGGGTTAAAGAGTAGTATAGGGTAAGAGGACTATGAAACGTAAGAAAGGGTTTGAAATATGATGGAGAAGTTATAAAATAAAGAGGTTGTGAAATTCAAGAAAGTGCTAATTAATCAAATATCTCTGTTGATAACTAAGTAAATCTACATACGAGAATGTATTAAGGGAATGTTTGAATACAAGTATTCCAAGTCTTAAAATCATCTTCTCTTTCATATATTCCTTAATGAGAGTAAGGTGGGAATGAAATGATAAGAGAAAATGAATCATATATGGTGCATAACTACCTTGGTGGGGTCATCTAGTGAATGTAATAGTGACATACAATATGATGAAGTGCAATAAGAAATAAATTCTTGTGTGATAGCAAGAATGATGAATAATCTATTCTTACCTTGAATGTTTTAATGTTAGGGATGTTTATTGTATATGATCAATATGAGAAGGAGAGATAGCAAAACATAAGTAGTAAGAAATGAGGAGAGAGATAAAGGAAAACACTAGCTTTGTGTAATATGTGAACTCGTTTTTAGAAGTATGCTTTGTTGAAGGCATACTAAGGTATGTAAGTTGGTTCTATGTATGATTTCAGTGTATTTGTGCAAGCTATATGTTAATTAAAGTTGTATGATAGTTGTAGTAATTCATACCAGATATGCATCCTAGTATTGTGTATTTGTGATATGGTGATACGGTTTGGATGATGTCAGAACACATGGAGAGATACCCTGAACAAGGTAGTCATACTTATTCACTCATATTAATAGAAAGGGATGATAATCAGATTGTCTGGACAAGTAACCCTAATGATGTGTAGCTTTTTATACCTAGCTCTAATATAACTGAGTGATGATAATTGAGTATGATTAATGCTTGAATGACTGATACAATTGTGGATTACTTTATTACTGTTGTTGAAACCCTAAAATGATATAATACGATGGTTACACTTTGAATTGTGTGTGAGCCCATAACCCACAGGTCCCAAGATCGAAACAGGATAGTATGGAATGAGGTGGCAATGCTTCACCTCATGCATCCATGACCCAATGGGGATGCCAAGAGTAGTATTGTGCAATTGATTGTTGAATATAGTCTTTTAATTCAAGACTGTTTTGCTATTTGAATAGCACTTTATTAAAGTTTAAAACAGCATGGTGAACTCACTTTTGTCACTTAAAGGTGATACAGAACAATAGAACTTTTTGAGCCGCATAAGTTGAGATAGTTGTATCAGAGTATCAGAGTTGCGCAGCGAAAGCGTGGTGGTTTATCTTTGCATTCTATGTTTGACTGTGGCATAAAGAATTTGCTTGATATAATTGAGAACTATTTGAAATATGTTGTGATTTAGTAAAGAATTAAAAGATCTAATGTTGAAAACTACATTCAGGTATGAAATACAAGAATATAATGACATGGAAGCCTTTAGAAGCTTAGAATAACCTTGAATGTATCTTTCTTGTAGGTTTATGTTTCGAGGACAAAACATTCTAAGGGGGGGAGAGTTGTTACGACCCCATCTGAGCTTAATTGGTAAACTAGGGTTTACCTAGACAATTGCAAAGATTAATTGGAATAATCATTCTTCTAATCTAATTAATGACGATAACACAATTAGGATGTTTTAACTATGATAAGAAGTCTAAATTTTCTTTTGTCTTGAGAATTAGGGTTTGAGAAGTATAGACCCTAATCGGCCCAAAATAGGGTTTTAATGATACATGGATACAAAATTTGATAAGTATAGTGTCTCGATAAATGATTTTTAGTATATTATGTGTAACTCTGATTTAGCTCAAATTTGATATGATTTGGATACCTCAAATGTGAACAACATTGGAAAATATCAGAATTTTTGAAGAATGTTCTGACCTGTTTATCGGTCGAGTTTCAAACTCGACCGATCACATTTTCAGATTGATATAGCAGTGTGGTAATTGAATTTTATTTTTTTATTGGTATATCCAATTGATCTCAAATTTTAACTGTGCTTGAAAAACTCAATTTTAGACACTCTGTTAAATTGGCGTAATTTTTTGGATGAACTGTAATCTCTACAGTGAGGGTGTCGGTCGAGTTCTGTGCAGGACAAACTCGACCGAATATGCTGCAGACTGCAATATAGCAGTGCACTGTTTGATTTTTAATTATTTATTTGTAACTAGAAATGATCTCAAATTTTTTGTGGAGGTCTGAAACTGCATTAGATATAACATATAAAATTTCCAGAATTTTTGGAGCTTCTGTTAGCTATTCTGTAGGCGAATTACAGAAACTATTGTGAAACTGAATATTCAGCCAATATAATTAAAGTTGAGTGTTGGGTCAATATGAAATTGACCCAAGCAGCTCAAATTGACTTATATGATCGACCACACACACACACAACTCTCATTCTTCGTCATCCACCCCAGAGAAACAAAAATCTAGAGAGAGAGGGAGAGTTAGGGCTTGAGTGGAGAAAGAGGAGGAATTGCTGACCTAGGGTTTTGCGATCCGAGGAATGGTGAAATCAAGTAAGTTTGGATTCTTTGCATAGACTTTTATGGTGAATCTTCTCTCTCATGTCAAGATTCCGTCCATGCTCTGATTTGATCCAAGATGATTGATGCGATGATTTTGAGTCACATTTATAGACCTTTTTGATATGTGTTTTGTGCTCTTATTAGTCATTTTTATGGTCAATATTGCATAATTCACTCATTTCGGTCTTTGCCATCATTTTATGTCAAATCCCCTTAGTTTTATCATTTTCGAGCATTATTTATCACATTATCATAATTTGTGTGGATTTATTAGATCTGGTCTTTAAATTTCAGGAAAAACAAGTATTTGCTTCCGTCGATACCATCGACGGAAGTCGATACCATCGACCAGGCAACAGGTTGCCAGCCGAGAGGAGCATCAAAGAGTCGATACCATCGACATCCAAGTCGATGCCATCGACGCATGGAGGCTACAACGTCGCTAAACGACAACCCGACGCTACAGGAGGTCGATACCATCGACACTCAAGTCGATGGTATCGAGATGACCACAGGCACTCAGACGAAAAGAAAACAAGGTTGTCGCTACCACACCGGGTCGATACTATCGACCCGCGTCGATGGTATCGACGCCGGCAGATATGCGTTGGATTCATTTCGATCTCAATCGGACGGATGGAGTTAATTGACGACCTAATTAGGGACTTATACCTAATGACGGCCGCCCAGACGATGGGGGGATCGAATTTTGCCATTGCACAAGTGCCGAGGGAGAAGAGAAAGGAGAACGGAGGCCGAAAGTTCATACTTGTCGATTCGGACGCTGCCGAAGACGGATTTCACCACCGAGAGGTGGGAAAGCTCGTGTTCTACGCAAAGGATCAACCGGTTCTCCTCCGTTCAGGGGTTTTCCCATTCAATTCACATTTTTCATATGATTTCCCCTATTTCTACCATGTATTTGTGCGAGATGACCATGTGGGGCTAATCCCCTCCATCTTTAGGACCGGGAGTAGCCCGGGAATGCATTGTATGACAGTTTTATATTAATAATTCATATTTTCTCTCTTAAATCCGTGGTATAGTTTTGTTTTCTCCATATATTGTTATGCTTGATCACCATAATAATAACTTAATGCCTTTAATCACTTCGACAGAAGGATTAACGGTTGAAAAGAGACGAAACCTACATTAATCGATAAATCCCTTGACAAAGGAGGTGTAAAATTAATGGTGGAAACTGAGTGATCGGCTGTAATGCGCTTAGTTTAGGGGAATGATTACTACGACGGTGGAATCAACCTAAACCTAAGTAGTGAATTACACCACGACAGTGGGTAATTCTGTTTTCAGGCCACTACCCAGATAGAGAGAGAAGGATGAGGAGTTATATGAAACCTAATGCAATGTTGACCCGCGGTGAAATCGAAATCCTAAAGATATCCTTTTGAATTGATTAAATCAACCTTTAATCGATTGTTTGCTTTGTTTTATTTTTATTTTCTTTTAATTTCGACAATAAACCCTACTTTGTTATACGGCTTAGCTGATCGCGAATAGTTAGTAGAAGTCTCCAATAATTCAACGTATCCCTGTGTTCGACTCGGGCCTCACAAGGCCTGTACTACTTGACGTGTACACTTGCGTTTTTAGCGCGTAGTAAAATATACCTCAAGATTTTGGCACCGTTGCCGGGGATACGGCGAATTGTTGGCACTTCGAGTGCTACGAGCGGCCACTCTAGGCCACAATTTTTATTTATTTATTTTTGAAACACCTTCAAATATTTCAAAACTTTTCTATATTTGTTATACTCGTCTAAGCATAGTACTGAACTCGAATTTTCTAATTTCAGGTACTGTGTATGGTGCATACACGTAGTACAGACTACGACAATCACACACCCGAGGTTCCGTTTCCAGGACCTGAAGACGGGGAGCATTCTGAGCACGAGTACCAAGACGAGATAGATTCTGAATCTGAAGCAGAAGACATGGCCGAGCCACAGACTATATGGGAGAAGATCAAAGCTTCTTCCTCATCAGCTTCAAAGGGGCCTATAAAAAAGCAGGCGATCAACATATCGACATATAAGATCGTTCCAGCATTGATTAATTTGGTCAAATCAAATGCATTTCATGGGTTGAAGAACAAGGATCCTGTTGTACACATCAGCCAGTTCGTTGAAAACTGTGACATGGTGAAGATAGGCATGTTTCCACAAGATGCTTTGTACCTCAAGCTATTCCCAAGTTCATTGGTGGGAGCAACACGAGAATGGTTACATAATTTGGATGATGAGTTCGTTGAGTCTTGGGATCATATGGTGGAAGTTTTCTTCGAGAAGTTTTTCCCTCCTGAGAAGACCAACGACATGATTAGGAAGATTCACAATTTCACCCAACAGGCAGGGGAAACATATTCTGAGACCTGGGAGCGATTCCAGGTTATGTTGAGGAGGTGCCCACATCATGGGCTGGACAGGGAAACACAAGTGAAAATCTTTTATTTTTCTCTCTCCGAGCACGATAGAAGTAACCTTGATTCGGCTGGATCTGGATTTTTTCTGAATAATACGGATACAAGATGTTGGGAGATATTAAAGAACATGGCTAGGAAACAGTCATGGGGTGACAGAGGTGCCACAGAACAGGTCAAGGCTGCTGGTGAATCTAGAATAGTTAGGGAGCTGAATGACAAGTTAGATCTTCTAGCCATGAAGCTGCTATCTAAGGAAAATGCATCTGAGGATGAGGAAGCCCAAGTGAAATTCATGCAACAACAGGGTTATAGAAACAATGATTATGCATGGAGGAAGGATAAAAAGTTTTCATGGAAGGATCCGAATAATTTTCTGTAGGATCTGGATGCCAAGCCACAACCAAGAGTCGAGGATAAGAACACTGAACTACTGAGTCAAATGGTACAGCAAAACCAAGAGATGATGGCCATGTTTGGTAAGAAATTGCAATCTCAAGGTGATATTCTAACCAAGTTTGGGCAGACACTGCAAAGCCATGGAGCACAAATGCGGGCATTGGAAGCCACTGTGGCACATATTTCGAGTGAAGTGGCGGCCATCAAGCACGCCAATCAACAGAAACCAGCCGAGAATGCGAACGTGGCCGAAGCACACCATCAGGTCAAGTATATGTCTGTGGTGAGTAATGAGGAGGAATTTCAGGTGCAAGGAGCTGTAGAAGAAAGAAAAATGACTTTCAATATGCATGCGACACCGGCAATACCGTATCCACGCACTTACTATGGATTGCCGGGCGGAAACCCTTTCTTCAGAAAATCAGAGAGAGTTATGAATATTGTATCTCCATGTAGGCAAGAAGAAGAATTGCAGGTTGTTTGTGCACGTGCGGAGACAGCGAACGTGAGAGAGAAACCACAACAAGCTGTTACCATTGAGGTTGTCTCGCCAAAGCCCACGTCGGAGGGAGTGATTGAAGCAAGCTTGGGGGAGGTGCCCCCGAAAAGCTCATATGTGCCACCTCACAGGCGCACTGAGGCAGTAGATGTTTCAGATTTGGTTAATCCTAATTCAAAGAAAAGGCATCGTCATTTTAAGAAATTCCTAGAGATATTACGAAAACTCCACATCAATATTCCATTAGTGGAGATGATCGAGAAAGTACCCACCTATGGGAGGTTCATCATGGAAATCATCAATAAGAAGAGGCGGATAAAAGACGATGATATTTGTCGGATGAATGAGACGGTGAGCTCTATGATACACGGGAGTTCGCCAAAGAAGTGAAAAGACCCAGGAGGTTTTTACATTCCGTGCTCAATAGGTGGTCGACATTTTCCTAAAGTGCAATGTGATTCCGGCGCTAGCATAAATCTCATGCCTTTGGCGACATTTCAAAAGATGGGGTTAAAAGAGATAAAGAGGTCAGCCGCAACAATTGAATTAGCAGATGGGTCTATCGTGAGACCATATGGAGTGGGTGAGGATGTGCTCGTCAAAGTGGATAGATTCATATTCTCGGTGGATTTTGTTGTTATTGATATGCCACCACTCCAAAGCTGTGAAATTCTTCTAGGAAGACCGTTTCAAGCAACAGCGGACGTCGTGACTGCCTTAGGGAGAGGTACTTTGTCCTTGGGAATTGGAGGAGATCGAGTTGAATTCAAATTACCGCATGATCCTCTAAGCGCAGTCTCCAATGTGAAAAGATGATGAGCTTCATACTGTCTAGCCTAAGACGTTAAATAAGGGCGCTTGTTGGGAGGCAACCCAACCATCGGTACATTAGGATAATTTAATTATAATCATAGGTTGCTTTATTTTCGTTCAATTTTTAGTGTAAAGATGATACCTTGATCCGTTTGTTCATTGTGCAGGCTGAGGCAGGGTCGATACCATCGACAAACTGGTCATTGGTATCGACATAGGTTCAGGTTGACAACTGCAAGGTTCGTTCTGAGTCGATACCATCGACGGTCTCGTCGATGGTATCGACATACCTACAGGCAGGTCGCACAACAACTGTCGATAGTATCGATACAGCCGTCGATACCATCGAGATCTCTGGAGAAGTTCAGAGCGATTTGTCTCAGTCAACTCGATACCATCGACGGCCTCGTCGATGGTATCGACATGGTCACAGGTTGAAGTGAAAAAGTGGCGGTGTCGCAATGAAGCCAAGTCGATACCATCGACTCCTGTCGATGGTATCGACCATCCATGTCACCGATCCGCGCAACGACATCGACGGCGATCGCGAAGTCCACGTCAGCGATCCGGGTGCTGCGTCGATACTATCGACTTGCATCGATGGTATCAACAGGTCAGCAATCTGGGGTTCCCGATCCAGCAATCGTCAGCCGTCGATACTGGCGAGGGAGGCGAATAGCATCGAGACGTGTCGATACCATCGACCCGCGTCGATGGTATTGACGGGTCAACAGTAGCGCCGGCCAAGTCTATATAAGGAGAGTTATTACGTCAGTTGACATCACACCTTCAAAGTGAACTTCCTCCTTTGCGCCTAGCACTTCCCCGAGCCCTCCAAGATCGAAGAGCAGCAACATCGAGCAAGGATCTTCACCGAGCGGAGAATCACTTCTCCATCTTCCCCGAGCTCTTCTTCGTCTAATCCCATCCTTCTCGCAACAATGGTGCATGTCGCCGGAGCATCGTCCTCTCACGTGAATCCTATGGAGATCGCGGAGTTTGTGCCACCCCCTACTGCTTCAGTCTCACGTCCGTGCCTGGTTCACCCATCCATGGAGGTGAGGAAGGTCTATGAGGAAATCATGAAGCGGAAGATCGAGCCGACTCAGTATGTGGACCGGGGAATGATCCAAGAGCTTGGATTTGAGGCCAACTTGGCCTATGTGCTGGCAGGACAAGCACGTCACACCGGCAGACAGGACGACGAGTTGGAGTACCATGCAGATGGACAACCATTTTTCGGGGAATGGCCAACCTACAAAGAGCTGGTGGCGGAGTTCATGGCGTCCCTAGACGTCTGCGTCATGCCCAACGACATAGTTGCTTCTGATCGTGAATGGATCAAGGGCCGAGTGTCATTCCGGCTGTTCAACATCGACTACAACATCATGCTTGAGCAGTTCAATGACATCTTCAACTGGAACCATTCTCAACATGATCACCGGCGCCCGAATTCCCTTACCAACTACGACAAGATCTTCGCCGAGCTAGTGACAGTGCCGGCGGGAAAGTCAGTGAGCTACCACAATGCTGCGGTAGCGGATTTCGAGCATCCTTTCATCCGGGTCCTACACTGGATGTTGAGTTTCACTTTCTTTGCTCGTAGCGATCTAGCATTGAGCAAGTTTCAGGAGAGTGACCTTTTCTTTCTCTACATGCTCCTGAAGAGACAAGAATGCAACTGGGGTGCGTTCTTCTTGCAGCGCGTCCTGGCGGTAAAGAGGAGTACGAGGAAGGCTCTGATCCATTTTGGTGGGCTCATCACCAAACTGGCGTTGTACTTGGGACTGAATTTCCAATCCATGACTCCGCTTTCCACGAAGAGTAAGGTGAATGTGCAACATCTGCACCGTTCTAACCTCATTCTTCTACGGGATGGGTTGGCGTACGCACACTGCCATGTGAATCAAGCATACCAGGAGTGCGCATTGCCGGATCCCATCTTCAACATCGAGGGCGCACAACATTTCAGATGGCCGATCATATCCATCGACTCCGATGAGGAAGAAGGCGGCGATGAAGGCAGCAATGACGGACAAGAAGGCGAGGCTGAGGAGGAAAAGGAGGCATTCACACCTCTTCGTGCACGGGTAGCACCCCGGAAGCATCCTCGGATGCATCCGGGTGCGTCTTCATCATCACAGCCCCCGCCGCCATCACCACAGCCCTCGCAGCCAAGCGAGGATGTCTACTCAATGCAAGGCATGTATACGATGTTGCAGGACATACATCAGACACAGTAGCAGCATCTAGAGATGTATATTGGTATTCAGGATACTACGAACCGGTTACTTGACAACCAAAGGGTGATGATCGAGAATGAACGTCTCCTCCTCGACAACCAACAACAGATACACAATCGGTTGCAAAGGATGGAGATGCAACAGGAGCCCTTCTACGACCACTACTGGAGTCAGAGCTACTTTGGAGGCTATCCACAGCCTCCGCCGAGGACCCATTATGATCCGAGCTTCCAGGGGGAGTATCCTTCTTGGGATCCTACGGCCCCACAGTACCCTCCTCTGCCTCCACAAGACTGATCGGGTATCTCTGTTCCACTCTTAAGTTTGTTTTTGACTATGAGGCCATAGTCGAATTCAAGCTTAGGGGGGTAGTTGGAACAACTCTATCTTTTCTTTTATTGTTCTATCTTTTCTTTTATTGTTTTTAGTTTTTAGCAGTGTTATTTATTTCTTGCATTTTTGGTTTTTGTAGGATCCACGTGCTATCTAGTGTAACTGTGGATGTCGTAAAAGTTTGTCATCTTGCTGTTTGTTCATGGGAAATTTAAGGGAAATTAATTTTTTTGTGTGTCTTGGATAGCTTGCTTTGGTTGACCTTGGGGAACACATCCTACGAAAATGATTGATTATGTCAACTTTAAAACAACATTTCACATATGTACTCCTAATGATTCATGAGAAGTGGACAGTAATGGTTGTTTGAGCCTAACCTAACCAAATGGTAATGAGACCTTAATTGGATGTAAGAGAGAGAACCCTCTAAACTACTACACAGGTCAGTAAGGAGGGACACATAATATCTTTCTAAGGTTCAGTCATTTAATCTTGTGATCATTCCACTTCATTTTTCCATAATCCACCCAAAAATTGGAAGTAAAGTGCAGTTTTAATTCCTTCTTGTGTGCATAGCAATTAGATAGGACTCACATTGATATTTTTCCATACTTGTGCATACAAAGAAAAAAAATATAGGGATTCATGCACATTACCGTTAGGTGCATGCCATGTAGTTGCACTCATGATATTCATGCATAAAATACACCATGTATCTCAATTTTTCCTCAAAGGTGAATTAAACTGTTCCATACCTTCTAAATATTGCAAAGATTTCCAAGCATGAAGAAAATAGCCCAATAAACTTGTCCTTAAGCAATTATGGATATGTGGGCTAAAGAAAAAAAAATTCTGAAAATCTAAAAAAAAAAATCTAAAAAAAAAGAGAATTCAGAAGGAAGTGAAATAAGAGGGAGAAAGGAATAGGATATCACTCGCATTATAGGAAATTGAGTACATGATGTAATTTGGTTAGACGTCCATCTCATTTTGAGGTGGAAGGTTAGTGCATGCATCATTTCACCCAATTTTAGGCATTAGGGCATTTTTAATGTGCATTGGCATCATTTAGGACATTTTTGTATTATGCATATTGAAACTGTACAATACTTCCAAGTTCTTCCATGAGCCACCCATTTTCGCCCACCCGTTGCTCGGATTGGTAGGCCACCATGAATTTCTCCTCACTAATGATTATCAGGAGAACGGCTTCCATGTAGATGGTAGTTAGGGCGAGCAATGTAGTATAGGCGATCACAAGATGCACCAATGTTGAATCGGCGAATTGTATTATGTTAACTGCCTTATGTGATAGTGTTCATCTGTTTGGAGGATAATTTCTTTTATTGATGATTACTGTCGCCTTTAGGGTAATTACCGTTCTGTGGTTAGAGAAGGCCGGTTTGAGAATGTTCAGTGGGAGTCACATGGAATGTTGGGTTGGTGTGTTGTTTTTCAGTTGACATCTGCAATTCTATTCTAAGGATTAGTTGCTCGAGGGCGAGCAATGTTTAAGCTTAGGGGAGTTTGATGCGATGATTTTGAGTCGCATTTATAGACCTTTTTGATATGTGTTTTGTGCTCTTATTAGTCATTTTTATGGTCAATATTGCATAATTCACTCATTTCGGTCTTTGCCATCATTTTATGTCAAATCCCCTTAGTTTTATCATAATTTGTGTGGATTTATTTGATCTGGTCTTTAAATTTCAGGAAAAACAAGTATCTACTTCCGTCGATACCATCGACGGAATTCGATACCATCGACCAGGCAACAGGTTGCCAGCCGAGAGGAGCATCACAGAGTCGATACCATCGACATCCAAGTCGATGCCATCGACGCATGGAGGCTACAACGTCGCTAAACGACAACCCGACGCTACAGGAGGTCGATACCATTGACACTCAAGTCGATGGTATCGAGATGACCATAGGCACTCAGACGAAAAGAAAACAAGGCTGTCGCTACCACACCGGGTCGATACTATCGACCCGCGTCGATGGTATCGACACCAACATATATGCGTTGGATTCATTTCGATCTCAATCAGACGGCTGGAGTTAATTGACGACCTAATTAGGGACTTATACCTAATGACGGCCGCCCAGACGACGGGGGGATCGAATTTTTCCATTGCACAAGTGCCGAGGGAGGAGAGAAAGGAGAACGGAGGCCGGAAGTTCATACTTGTCGATTCGGACGCTGCCGAAGACGGATTTCACCACCGAGAGGCGGGAAAGCTCGTGTTCTATGCAAAGGATCAATCGGTTCTCCTCCGTTCAGGGGTTTTCCCATTCAATTCACGTTTTTCATATGATTTCCCCTATTTCTACCATGTATTTGTGCGAGATGACCATGCGGGGCTAATCCCCTCCATCTTTAGGACCGGGAGTAGCCCGGGAATACATTGTATGACAGTTTTATATTAATAATTCATATTTTCTCTCTTAAATCCGTGGTATAGTTTCATTTTCTCCATATATTGTTATGCTTGATCACCATAATAATAACTTAATGCCCTTAATCACTTCGACAGAAGGATTAACGGTTGAAAAGAGACGAAACCTACATTAATCGATAAATCCCTTGACAAAGGAGGTGTAAAATTAATGGTGGAAACTGAGAGATCGACTGTAATGCGCTTAGTTTAGGGGAATGATTACTACGACGGTGGAATCAACCTAAACCTAAGTAGTGAATTACACCACGACAGTGGGTAATTCTATTTTCAGGCCACTACCCGGATAGAGAGAGAAGGATGAGGAGTTATATGAAACCTAATGCAATGTTGACCCACGGTGAAACCAAAATCCTAAAGATATCCTTTTGAATTGATTAAATCAACCTTTAATCGATTGTTTGCTTTGTTTTATTTTTATTTTCTATTAATTTCGAGAACAAACCCTACTTTGTTATCCGGCTTAGCTGATCGCGAATAGTTAGTAGAAGTCTCCAATAATTCAACGTATCCCTGTGTTCGACTCGGGCCTCACAAGGCCTGTACTACTTGACGCGTACACTTGCATTTTTAGCACGTAGTAAAATACACGTCAATGATGTTGAAATTCCCTCTTTTCTCACCCTTTCTTCATAATCCCTCATTTTCAAGGTTTCCGAGTTGAATGGAAGAAGAATTGGGAGATTTGTTAGGGATTTGATATGAGTTCGAGATCCCCTGAGTTGAGCTGCAGTTTTGAGGTGTTTTCACACCTTAGGGTGAGTGGGTACTTCCTTTAAACAATATAATGCACGAAATCTGATTATAGCATCCAAACCCCTAATTGCTTGGTGACGTGTATTTTACTACGTGCTTAAACGCAAGTATACGCGTCGAGTAATATAGGCCTTGTGAGGCCCGAGTCGAACTCAGGGATACGTGAATTATTGGGGACTTTTACTAACTAATCGCAATCAGCTAGACCGATTAACAAAGTAGGGTTTTGTTGTTCAAATTAAAAAGAAAATAAAAATCAAACAAAGAAAACAATCGATTAAAGGTTAATTTAATCAATTCAAAAGGATATCTTTAGGATGGCGGTTTCACCGCGGGTCAACATTGTATTAGGTTTCATATAATTCCTCACACTTCTCTCTCTATCTGGGTAGTGGCCTGAAATGAGAATTACCCACTGTCATGGTGTAATTCACTTCTTAGGTTTAGGTTGATTCCACCGTCGTAGTAATCATTCCCCTAAACTAAGTGCATTATAAACGGTCCCTCAGTTCCCACCATTAATTTTACAACTCCTTTGTCAAGGGTTTTATTGATTAATGTAGAATTCGTCTCTTTTCAACCGTTAATCCTTCTGTCGAAGTGATTAAGGGTGTTAAATTATTATTATGGTGATCAAGCATAACAATAGAAATGGAGAAAATGAATCTATACCACGGATTTGAGAGAAAAATAGAATTATTGATATAAAAATGTCATACAATGCATTCCCGGGCTACTCCCGGTCCTAAAGATTAAGGGTTTTAGCCTCTCATGTTCATCTCACACGAATACATGGTAGAAATTGGGGAATTCATAAGAAAAACGGGAAATAAATGGGAAAACCCCTGAACGGAGAAGAATCGGTGGATCCTTGGCGTAAAACACAAGCTTCCCCGACTGTCGGTGGTGGAAATCGTCTTTGGCAGCGTCCGAATCACCCGGGGTGAGCTTCTCGGCCTCCGTTCTCCTCTTTCTCCTCCTCGGCACTCGTGCAATCCAAAATTGAGATCCCCCCCTCATGTGGGCGGCCGTCATTAGGTATAAGTCCCTAATTAGGTCGTCAAATAACAACAGCCGTCCGATCGAGATCAAAACAGATCCAACGCATATCTGCCGGCGTCGATACCATCGACGCGGGTCGATGGTATCGACGCAGCGGATTAGCGGCAGCTTTCCTTTCTTTTATTCTGAGCGCCTGTGGTGATCTCGATACCATCGACTTGGGCGTCGATGGTATCGACTCCTGTAGCGTCGGTTTTGTCTTCTAGCGACGCTGTAGCTCTCCTTGTGTCGATGGCATCGACTTGGGTCGATGGTATCGACAGTTTCCTTGCCAGCAATCTGAAGGAATCTCGATACCATCGACTTAGGTGTCGATGGTATCGACTCTGTTCTGCTCCTCTCGTCTGGAAATCTGTGGCTTGGTCGATGGTATCGACTTCCGTCGATGGTATCGACAGAAGCAAATACTTGTTTTTCCTGAAATTTCACAACAAGACAAAGTAAATCCACACATATAATAATATTATGATAAATAATGCTCAAAATAGTAAAACAAAGGGGATTTGATATAATATGATGGCAAAGACCAAATTAAGTGAATTATGCAATATTATCCATAAAAATGCGTAATTAGAGCACAAAACACATATGAAATAGGTCTATAAATGCGACTCAAAATCATCGCATCAAACTCCCCTAAGATTAAACATTGCTCGCCCTCGAGCAACTAATCCTTAGAATAGGATTGCAGATGTCAACTAAAAATCAACACATCACCCCACATTCCACATGACTCCCACTGAACGTTCTCAAACCGGCCTTTCCTAATCACAGAACAGTAATTACCCTACAGGCGACAATAATCATCAATAAGAAAAATTATCCTTCAAACCGATGAACACTATCACATAAGGCAGTTAACATAATAAGGTTCGCCGATTCAGCATTGGTGCATCTTGTGATCGCCTACACTACGTTGCTCTCCCTAACTACCATCTACATGGAAGCAGTTCTCCTGATAAACATGAGTTAGGAGAAAAACACGGTGGCCTACCAATCTGAGCAATGGGTGGATGGAATGGGTGGTTCATGGAAGAATTTGGAAGTATTACACAGTTTCAAAATGCACATAACAAAATGTCCTAAATGATGCAAATGCACATTGAAAATGCCCTAATGCTTAAAATTGGGTGGAATGATGCATGCACTAACCTTCCACCTCAAAATGAGATGGAAATCTAATTAAGCCACATCATGTACTAAATTTCATTGTTATGCAAGTGATATCATGTTCCTTTCTCCCTCTTATTCCACTTCCTTCTAAATTCTCTTTTTTTTTCTTTTCTCAATTGTTTTCAGATTTTCAGAAATTTTTTTTTTCTTCTTAGACGACATATCCATAATTGCTTAGAGATACATGTGTTAGGCTATTTTCTTCATGATTGGAAATCTTTGTAATATTTCGAGGGTATGGAAAAGTTTAGATCACTTTTTAGGAAAAACTGAGGTACATGGTGTACTTATGCGTGAAAATCATGAAAGTTATGAGTGCAACTACATGACATGCACCTAAAGGTAATGTGCATGAATCACTATACATTTTTTTTTCATTTTATGCAAAAGTATGAAAATAACAATGCAAATCCTATCTACATGCTATGCACGCAAGAAGGAATTAAAACTGTACTTTACTTCCAATTCTTTGGTAGATTATGGAAAAATATGAAGTAGAATGATCACAAGATTAAGTTACTGAACCTTAGAAAAATATCATGTGTCCCTCCTTACTGACATGTGTAGTAGTTCAAAGGGTTCTTTCTCTTATATCCAATTAAGGTCTCATTACCATTTGATTAGGTTAGGCTCAAACAACTGTTACTATCCACTTTTCATGAGTCAATGGGGGTGTGGGTGTGACATATTGCTTCAAAGTTGACATAATCAATCATTTTCATAGGACAAGTTCCCCAAGGACAACCAAGTTAAGCTATCCAAAAGACACAAAAATTTTTAAATTCCCTTAAATTTCCCATGAAAACAGCGAGATGACAATTTTTAAGACATCCCCACGATTACACTAGATAGATGTGGATCCTAAACAAACTAAAATTGCAAGAACAAACAACAAAGCAAAAAGCAAAAACAACTAAAGAAAAGATAAAAGATAGAGCTGTTCCAGCCACCCCCCTAAGCTTGAATTTGACTATGGCCTCATAGTCAAAAACCAACTTAAGGGTAGAACAGTGATACCCTGATCAATCCTGCGGAGGCGGTGGTGGGTATTGCGGTGCCGTAGGATCCCAAGACGGGTACTCCCCCTGGAAGCTTGGATCATATTGGGTCCTCGGTGGAGGCTGTGGATAGCCTCCAAAGTAGTCTTGACTCCAGTAATGGTCGAAGAAAGGCTCCTGTTGCATCTCTATCCGCTGCAACTGGGTGTGCATTTGCTCTTGGTTGGCGAGGATGAGCCACTCGTTCTCGAACATAGCCTGTTGGTTGTCAAGTACCCGGCTCGTAGTCTCATGAATGCCGGTATACATAACCATGTGCTGCTGCTGAGTCTGCTGGATGTCCTGCAGCATGGTGTACATTCCCTGCATGGAATAGGGATCCTCGGTTGGCTGCTCGTGCTGTGGTGATGGCGGCGGGGGCTGAGATGATTAAGATGCACCCAGATGCATCCTAGGATGCTTCCGTGGTGCCACACATGCTCGAAGAAGTGTGAAAGCCTCCTCTTCCTCTGCAGCCTCGCCTGCTTGCTCGTCACCTCCGCCTTCTTCTTCGGAGGACTCGATGGCTATGATTGGCCACCGGAAGTGCTTCTTGCCCTCTATGTTGAAGACGTCATCCGGTAGGGAGCTCTCCTGATAAGCTTGGTTGACGTGGCAATGAGCATATGCCAACCCGTCCCGGAAAAGAATGAGGTTTGAACGGTGCAAGTGTTGCACGTTCACCTTGCTCCTCGTAGAGATCGGAGTCATGGACTGAAAGTTCAGTCCCAAGTAAAGCGCCAACTTGGTGACAAGACCACCAAAATGGATTGGAGCCTTCCTTGTGCTCCTCTTCACCGCCAGGACGCGCTGTAGCCAGAACGCCCCCCAGTTGCATGGTTGTCGCTTCATGAGTGCGTAGAGGAAGAAGAGATCGCTCTCCTGAAACTTGCTCAAAGCAAGATCATTTCGAGCGAAGAATGTCAAGCTCAACATCCTATGCAAGACCCGGACGAACGGGTGCTCAAAATCTACTACCGCTGCATTGTGGTAGCTCACGGTCTTCCCCGCCGGCACTGTAACTAGCTCGGAGAAGATCTTGTCATAGTCGGTGCGGGAATCTGGGCGTCGGTGATCATGTTGGGAGTGGTTCCAGTTGAAGATGTTGTTGAACTGGACCAGCGTGATGTTGTAGTTGATGTTGAACAGCCGGAAGGACACCCGACCCCTGATCCACTCACGATCCGATGCCACCACGTCGTTGGGCACGACGCAGACGTCGAGGGACGCCATAAACTCTGCCACCAGTTCCTTGTAGGTGGGCCATTCGCCGAAGAACGGCTGCCCATCCGCATGGCGCTCCAGCTCGCCTGGCCTGATGCTGGTGTGGCGTGCTTGTCCGTGAAGCACATAGGCCAAGTTGGCCTCGAAACCAAGCTCCTGAAGCATGCCCCGGTCCACATACCGGGTTGGCTCTAACTTTCGCTTCATTATCTCTTCGTAGACCTTCCTCACATCCATGTTGGCATGAATTAGGCATGGACGAGGGATGGAAGCGGTTGGGGGAGGAACGAACTCCTCGATCTCCATAGGGTGTGCGCTCGATGACGAAGCTCCGGCGGCATGCACCATGGTTGCGAGAAAAGATGGGATTAGAAGAAAAGAGCTCGGTGAAGATGGAGAAGAAATTCTCCGCTCGATGAAGATCTCCGCTCGATGATGCTTCTCTTCAGTCTTGGAGGGCTCGGGGGAGTGCTCGGCGCAAAGGAGGATACTTGCTCTGAAGGTGTGACGTCAAATGACGTTGCAAGTCCCCTTAAATAGGCTTGATCGGCGCCCCTGTATACCCGTCGATACCATCGATGCGGGTCGGTGGTATCGACACATCTCACGGGTATCCGCCTCCCTCGCGAGTATCGACGGCTGACGTTTGCTGGATCGAGAAACCCGGATTGCTGACGGGTCGATACCATCGACGGAAGTCGATGGTATCGACGCAGCACCCGGATCGCTGACGTGGCTGTTGCGATCGTCATCGATGTCTGTGTGCGGATCGGTGACATGTCCGTCGATACCATCGACGGATGTTGATGGTATCGACTTGCTTTTATTGCGACACCGCCGTTGTGTTGCATTCAACCTGTGATGATGTCGATACCATCGACGAGGCCGTCGATGGTATCGAGTTGACTGAGCAAAATTCGTCTGAATATCTCCAGAGATCTCGATGGTATCGACTGGGGTGTCGATACCATCGACACTTTTATTGCGACCTGTCTGTGACCATGTCGATACCATCGACGGGGGTGTCGATAGTATCGACGCAGTATGATTTTTGCTGGGGTCAACCTGAACCCATGTCGATACCATCGACGAATGTGTCAATGGTATCGACCCTGCCTGTGCCTGCACATTCAACAAACGGATCAAGGTATCGTTTTTAAACTAAAATTTAAATGAAATAAAAGCAATCTATGACTAAAATTAAACTATCCTTATGTACCGATGGTTGGGTTGCCTCCCAACAAGCGCCCTTCTTTAGCGTCTTAGGCTAGACGTCTTCCCTTCATCTCATTCATGCACAAGTGAAATGAGTTTGACCTCATTCACTTTCCTCTTGTAATTATCACCAAAATACAACTTCAAGCGTTGCCCATTCGCCAAGAACGTGGCATCTCCATCACGCACGAGAATCGCTCCGTGCGGTCTCACTTCTTCCACCTCGAAGGGTCCACTCCACCGGGATTTCAGCTTCCCGGGATGCAGTTTGAGACGGGAGTTGAACAATATAACGCTGTCTCCCTTCTTGAACGTTCGCATCTCAATATGGCGATTGTGGATCATCTTTGTGCGCTCCTTGTAGATGCGGGCATTCTCATATGCCGTCATGCGTAGCTCATCCAATTCATTCAATTCAAACATCCTTTTTCTCCCGGCCTCATCATAGCGCAAGTTCAGCCTTCTTAGCGCCCAATGGGCCTTGTGCTCCAATTCCATCAGAAGGTGGCAAGCCAGGCCATACGCCAGCCTAAAAGGTGTGGTGCCTATAGGTGTTTTGTACGCCGTTCGATAAGCCCAAAGCGCGTCCGGTAGCAATACACTCCAATTCTTCCTTGTGGATGCTACGGTCCTTTCTAAAATCTTCTTGATTTCTCTATTTGATACCTCCACTTGTCCTTGCGTCTGTGGATGATATGGGGTGCCGATGTTGTGCTTGACCCCATATTTCTTTAAAAGTGTCGCGAATTTCTGATTTCAAAAATGTGTGCCTCCGTCACTTATGATCATTCGGGGAATCCCGAACCTGCAAAAAATGTTCTCTTTGACAAACCTGCACACTACATTCGAATCATTAGTCCTTGTGGGGATTGCCTCCACCCACTTCGACACATAATCTACAGCAAGTAAGATATAAAGATTTGAATTTGAGGACACAAAGGGTCCCATGAAGTCAATGCCCCATAAATCAAATACCTCAACTTCCTGAAATACATTCAGGGGCATTTCTTGTCTCCTTGAGATGTTACCTGCGCGCTGGCACGGGTCACATTGCCTAACAAAATCATAGGCATCTCGGAACAAAGTGGGCCAATAAAGGCCGCTCTCCAACACCTTGGCTGCTGTCTGTGAGCTAGCATGGTGTCCTCCTGTAGGCGACGCATGACAGTGGTGGAGAACACTCTCGTACTCCACCTCCGGCACGCACCTGCGAAGAATACCATCCCTGCACTGCTTCAAGAGAATCGGGTCATCCCAAAAATAATATCTCAATGAATGAAAGAATTTCTTTTTCTCTTGATAGGACCAATCCTCCGGGATGATCCCGCAAGCCAAATAATTCACAATTTCCACAAACCATGGTTCTTTAGAATCAATTTTTAAAAGTTGTTCATCTGGAAAGGTCTCGGTAATGGGTATGTGCAAACCTTGTTCATCAACCCTCTCTAACCTAGACAAGTGGTCAGCCACCACATTTTCAATTCTTGACTTGTCCTTGATTTCAATATCGAATTCTTGTAGGAGCAAAATCCACCTAATTAGTCTAGGCTTCGCATCCTTCTTCTCCATCAAATACTTTATTGTAGCGTGATCAGTCCACACAACCACCTTAGAACCCACTAAGTACTGCAGAAATTTTTCAAAGGCGAACACGACGACCAGTAACTCCTTTTCTGTGGTTGTGTAGTTCAATTGAGCATCATTAAGCATTTTTGAGGCATAGAAAATCACAGCAGGCTTGTTATCTACCCTTTGCCCCAAAACAGCTCCCACAGCATAATCGGATGCATCACACATCAACTCGAATGGCTTTGTCCAATCCGGCGTTTGAACAACCGGAGCTGAAATCAACTTTTCCTTCAAAACCTCAAAAGCGTGAAGACATTTCTAATTGAAATCAAAAATTGCGTCTTTTTCCAACAATTCCGATAATGGCTTTGCGATTTTTGAAAAATCCTTGATAAATCGCCGATAAAACCCGGCGTGTCCTAAAAAGCTTCTCACCCCTTTTACAGAATTTGGTGGGGGTAGCTTAGAAATCACCTCAATTTTTACGGGGTCTACCTCAAGACCCTTGCTAGACACCTTGTGTCCTAGCACAATTCCTTCCGTCACCATCATGTGACATTTCTCCTAATTGAGGACCAAGTGTGTGTCCTCGCACCGCTTCAATACCTTATCTAAGTTATAAAGGCATTCATCAAAAGACGCTCCATACACCGAGAAGTCGTTCATGAAAACTTCAAGACACCGCTCTACCATGTCAGAGAATATGGCGAGCATGCAGCGTTGAAAAGTCACCGGCGCATTGCATAAACCAAACGGCATACGTCGGTAAGCAAACGTCCCATAGGGACATGTAAACGTAGACTTCTCTTGATCCAAAGGATCAATAGAAATCTGGTTGTACCCCGAATAGCCATCTAGAAAACAAAAATGCGACCGACCAGCTAGACGTTCCAAAATCTGATCGATAAATGGCAATGGAAAATGATCTTTAAGAGTTGCGGCATTCAATCGACGGTAGTCAATGCAAACACGCCACCCGGTTACCAATCGGGTGGTGACAGGTTCATTCAAAAGATTTGTAGTGACAGTGATTCCCCCCTTTTTAGGGACTACCTGTGTGGGACTCACCCACCTCGAATCGGATATGGCATAAATGATCCCTGCAGCAAGAAGCTTTATGACTTCCTTCTTGACAACCTCCATCATGCTTGGATTTAGACGTCTTTGAGGCTGTATGACTGGCTTGGCTCCCTCCTCGAGCCAAATCTTGTGTTGGCAAAGTGTAGGGGAGTTCCCCTTGATGTCCGCCACAGACCACCCAAAAGCTCCACGGTGGTTCTTTAGCACTATCAGTAGTTGCTCCTCCTCATCCGCACTCAAGTATGCAGAAACAATCACTGGTAACTTGTCCTCCTCAGCTAGAAAGACGTACTTCAGATGCGGGGGCAATGGCTTCAACTCCATATCAGGTGGGCAAATAAGAGATGATTGTAGTGGTGGGGGAAGTGTACCCAAATCTTCATAGTGCCTCGTGTAGAAACATGGAAGCATTTGAAGCATCTTGGCGCACTCCTTGAGTGAAGTACTCCGCATCCAATCATAAGTGACATTTAGCAAGCACGCTTCCAAAGGCAATTCCGGATATGCTTCGGAAACAAAAGTAATAATCGCATCATCCTCTCATGAAGGTGGAATGTCCTCATTCTCATCATTTGGAAACCCAACAGCCTTGCATAAAGAGACAACTTTAGTTTGCTCCATAAGGTCCACTGCTAGGGTCCCATTATCTATCCTGCTCATCACATGAGCCATATCCAAAAATGGCTTCCCAAGACAAAGTGAGATATTGTGTTCCACATGCTTCACCATGTTGCATTGTGCTTTTGCTTTAGTGGATGCATTGCTATTGGGCATGACCATCTCAAAGCGATCATCCGCAATGCCCAAGGTCAAGCGACCTCTCCCCATCTCCAAGATCATATCAGCTGTAGCTTGGAATGGGCGACCAAGTAGTAACTCATTGCCGTGCTCGTCCTGCATTTCCATAACGACGAAATCAGCCGGAAAAACAAAGCGGTCTACCTTTACCAAAACATCCTCACAGATTCCATATGGTTTCACCAAAGAATTATCGGCCAATTGGATGGTCATGTTACTTGGCCTCGACTCCTTCAATCCAAGTTTCTTAAATGTAGAAAGGGGCATCAGATTGATGCTTGCCCCGGAATCACAAAGTGCCTAACCAAATTTGAACTTCCTGATAAAGCAAGAAATATTGAAACAACCGGGATCCTGTCTCTTTGGCGGCAAAGTGCCCATAATAAAAGCACTCACTTGCTCCTTCAATACCACGACCTCAGTGTCGGGTATCTTCCTCTTCTTGGTGATTACATCTTTGAGAAACTTCCCATAATATGGGATTTGTTCAATCGCCTCTAGCAAAGGAATATTCACTGATAACTTCCTAAAGCTGTCCAGAAATTTCTTAAACTGTGCATCCACCTTTCTTGCCTTTGCACTATTGGGATATGGGACCGGAACAGTATGTGCCCTTTGATGAGGTGGCACATTGGGAGTTAATTTCTGCGGTTCCTCCTCAGTGGCTTGTTCTTCCTTACCATCTTCAGCTATGTCCTCAGTTTGCTCTATGACAGGTGCGGGCTGCTCTTTGACTGTTGCTTCTTCAACTGTGTCCTGCGGTGTGCTTGTGTCATCCGCCCTTGGATTTAACACTTTCTTACCGCTCCTCAATAAGATGGCCTTGGCCTGTTGGTTTCCCCCGGGAACATTGGTGTTCCCCGGAAAACCCGGATGTGCCGGCTTCTTCAAGCTTGCAATCTCGGCTGCCATCTGCGCCATGGAAGTCTCTATAGTTCTCATTTGAGCCCCGTGGCTCTGCAAAGTCTGCCCAAACTGGTTCATAAATTCACCCTGTTGCTTGATTTGTTGCCCAAAAGTGTTCATCAACTCTTGATTTTGCTTCATGACTTGATTGAGCAACTCCGTGCTCTTGTCCTCCGTGACCGGTGCAGGCTTGGCGTCCGGATCCTGCAGAAAATTGTTTGGATCCTTCCATGAAAATTTCTTATCCTTCCGCCATGAATAATCATTATTCCTGTACCCTTGTTGTTGCCTCATATACTTGACCTGAGCCTCATCCTCGGACTCATTGTCTTCCTTCTGCAGCAACTTCTTTGCGAGAAGATCCATCTTCTCGTTCAGCTCTGTCATTGCCTTTGACTCACTGGCAACTCTTGCTTGCTCAACTGGGCCTCGTTCTCTTTCTCCCGAAGATTGCTTCCGTGCCATATTCTTCAGTATTTCCCAGCATCTTGTATCGGTGTTATTTAAGAAAAATCCGGAACCAGCCGAGTCCAGGTTGCTTCTATCATGCTCGGAGAGAGCAAAGTAGAAGATCTTCACTTGGGTTTCCTTGTCCAATCCATGATGTGGACATCTCCTCAACATGACCTGGAATTGCTCCCAAGTCTCAGAATAAGTTTCACCCGCCTGTTGGGTGAAATTGTGAATCTTCCTGATCATATCATTGGTCTTCTCAAGAGGGAAGAACCTCTCGAAGAAAACCTCCACCATGTGATCCCATGATTCAACAAACTCGTCATCGAGGTTATGAAGCCACTCTCTTGCCACTCCAGCCAAGGAACTCGGGAATAACTTGAGGTAGAGCACATCCTGTGGAAATCGATCTATCTTCACCATATCACAGTTCTCCACGAACTGGCTGATGTGGGCCACTGGATCTTCATTTTTTAATCCGTGAAATGCATTTGATTTAACCAGGTTAATCAATGCTGGATCGATCTTGTAGGTTGGAATGTTTAGCCCCCGTTTCTTTATAGGCCCCTTTGATGCCGAGGAAGAAGACGCCTTGATCTTCTCCCATATTGTCTATGCTTCAGCCATTGCTTCTTCTTGTTCTTTTTCAGATTCCGAATTTATATCACTTTGGTGTTCCTCCTCGTAGTAGTCCTCGTCCTCTGGTCCCGCGGATGGAACCTCAGGTGTGCGATTCACGTCGTCTCGACTACGTGTGTGCACCATGCAAAGTACCTGAAATATGGAAATAGGGGTTCAGTACAATGCTTTGAACGAGTCAACACAATTATAGAGAAATAAAGGAATTTTTGAAATTGTTTTAAAATAAAAAAAATGTGGCCTAGAGTGGCCGCTCTTAGCACTCAAAGTGCCAATAATTCTCCGTATTCCCCAGCAACGGCGCCAAAAACTTGACGTGTATTTTACTACGCGCTTAAACGCAAGTATACGCGTCGAGTAATATAGGCCTTGTGAGGCCCGAGTCGAACTCAGGGATACGTGAATTATTGGGGACTTTTACTAACTAATCGCAATCAGCTAGACCGATTAACAAAGTAGGGTTTTGTTGTTCAAATTAAAAAGAAAATAAAAATCAAACAAAGAAAACAATCTATTAAAGGTTAATTTAATCAATTCAAAAGGATATCTTTAGGATGGTGGTTTCACCGTGGGTCAACATTGTATTAGGTTTCATATAATTCCTCACACTTCTCTCTCTATCCGGGTAGTGGCCTGAAATGAGAATTACCCACTGTCGTGGTGTAATTCACTACTTAGGTTTAGGTTGATTCCACCGTCGTAGTAATCATTCCCCTAAAATAAGTGCATTATAAACGGTCCCTCAGTTCCCACCATTAATTTTACAACTCCTTTGTCAAGGGTTTTATTGATTAATGTAGAATTCGTCTCTTTTCAACCGTTAATCCTTCTGTCAAAGTGATTAAGGGTGTTAAATTATTATTATGGTGATCAAGCATAACAATAGAAATGGAGAAAATGAATCTATACCACGGATTTGAGAGAAAAATATGAATTATTGATATAAAAATGTCATACAATTTATTCCCGGGCTACTCCCGGTCCTAAAGATTGAGGGTTTTAGCCTCTCATGTTCATCTCACACGAATACATGGTAGAAATTGGGGAATTCATAAGAAAAACGGGAAATAAATGGGAAAACCCCTGAACGGAGAAGAACCGGTGGATCCTTGGCGTAAAACACGAGCTTCCCCGCCTGTCGGTGGTGGAAATCGTCTTCGGCAGCGTCTGAATCAACCGGGATGAGCTTCTCGGCCTCCGTTCTCCTATTTCTCCTCCTCGGCACTCGTGCAATCCAAAATTTAGATCCCCCCCTCGTGTGGGCGGCCGTCATTAGGTATAAGTCCCTAATTAGGTCGTCAAATAACAACAGCCGTCCGATCGAGATCAAAACAGATCCAACGCATATCTGTCGGCGTCGATACCATCGACGCGGGTCGATGGTATCGACGCAGCGGATTAGCGGCAGATTTCCTTTCTTTTATTCTGAGCGCCTGTGGTGATCTCGATACCATCGACTTGGGCGTCGATGGTATCGACTCCTGTAGCGTCGGTTTTGTCTTTTAGCGACGCTGTAGCTCTCCTTGTGTCGATGGCATCGACTTGGGTCGATGGTATCGACAGTTTCCTTGCCAGCAATCTGAAGGAATCTCGATACCATCGACTTAGGTGTCGATGGTATCGACTCTGTTATGCTCCTCTCGTTTGGCAATCTGTGGCTTGGTCGATGGTATCGACTTCCGTCGATGGTATCGACGGAAGCAAATACTTGTTTTTCCTGAAATTTCACAACAAGACCAAGTAAATCCACACATATAATAATATTATGATAAATAATGCTCAAAATAGTAAAACAAAGGGGATTTGATATAATATGATGGAAAAGACAAAATTAAGTGAATTATGCAATATTATCCATAAAAATGTGTAATTAGAGCACAAAACACATATGAAATAGGTCTATAAATGCGACTCAAAATCATCGCATCACTTGGTATGTGATTATAAACCATGAAATGTCCGTTTAATTTAAGCTGTTGCAAATTGATATGATATGGATTCCTTCTCTGTTTGAATGACTCTTTGATGGTAGATTCACATCAGAAACGTATACAACACATCCTAGTAAGAATGCTTTTCAGATTTATACCATATGATGTAATTAGGGTTTAACCTAATTGAGATATCACTAGAGTTTCAACCTTATTGAAGAGGACTAGTAATCTTATAAGTGGTTAGGATGTACCTCATGGGTTACCTTATTTGAATTTTATTCTTGGTGCATGATATCTCAGTGAATAGCATGGGAACCTAAATTTAGTTCAATTTCCATGGTTTCATACATATATTGACTGTATATAATTGTTGAAAGCAGTCTTTAATTTGTAAATTTTTATATCGTGTGAAATCCTTATGAGAGCCATGTGATAAGTGAATGAGGCAAATGAAACCCTAAGAGCAGGGTGTTGCTCTGTGATAACAGAATAAGGAAAGGAAACCCTAAGGACAGGGTGTTCAATGAATTAAGTTATGGTGATATGAAAGGTTTCCATATGAGATGTGGTGATGCTTAACTGTTGAATTGTATGTTGCTTTTGCATTTAACTTTACATGCTTGTTCTCTTTGAGTTGGCATATATATACTACAGGGTTTCTTATTTTCACAATACATATCTCGTGAATTGCAGGTGATGAGATATGACATGCCCTAGAAAGGGATGTTATTGAGATCATGCATATATGTATGAAATGTTAGAATGAGAATACTTGTTGGGCATACATGATATATGTTTGAATACATGAGTTATGATGTTTCTTATGATATGATATGGCAGGCCGTGTGAGCCTTGTGAGAAATGTTAAATGAGTTACGATTTCTATCTAAAATGTACCCATAATGTTAATGTTAGACTTAGGTGCCCTGAACACCGTAGAACCCCTTTGAGAGGTTTGTGCCTTAGGGGTGAAACGACCTACCTAGCGTGTGTCTAGATGGTCGGTGACTCGTGTTCAACAATAATCCGTGCGTGTGTCACGGTGGCACGAGGACAAAGAGGCAATGTTCAACAATAATCTGTGCGTGTGTCACGGTGGCACTGGAGTAAATAGGGGTTATTCAACAATAATCCGTGCGTGTGTCACAGTGGTAACCCAGACTCTCCGCCTGTGTACTCAGGTAGGAGGAGTCCAGTTTACACTCTTTTTATAGAAGTCAGACTTAGCATTTCCTGGGTGTGTCGCTAAGTCTTGTACGGTGTGGCCGTAGTGCACTGCGAGTCTCTATGCAGAGTACACTGCATAGATCAGGGCATAAGTTAAAATATGATCATATAGGTTCACTGAGTTCCTTATAAATGAAAGAGTTAAGGAAGACTAGAGCATAGTCTTCTAGTAGTTATTCTTTGGATGCAATATTTACATTCATTGTTATTTCAATTATATTGTTTTAGAACTGCTCAATGTAGTATTTATTGTTGTTAAATTTCATATCGTTTACTCAAAGTTATATCTGTAATCACATTAGTGCCTTAGACTGTTTCTTTGAAGTACTCATTCACTAAGCGAGTAGGCTCACCCCTCTACTCAAACATTTTAGGGTTAACCGCGTGGACTTGAAGATGGTCAGAGCATCAGCGTAGATCTTCCACAAGAGTTAAGTACAAGATTAGTTGAGTCATTCGGTCCTTGTCACTCTAGGTCCTCAGTAAGAGATAAGAGAGAGAGTTGTAATTATGATGTGTAATATTATTCCTCTTTTGAAATTGTATGCTATTAGTAGGTCTTATGTGCATAAGGTGTGAGAGACATCATGAATGTTTATACATGTATCTTTACTATTAAAGTCTGATTAGTAAAACAAATGTTCAGATTCCCTTGTTAAAATGATTTATGTGGTTCAATGCGAAGAAACAAGAGTTTTAAAGAAAGAAAAGAAAAAGAAAAAAAAAGTTAAGGGTGTCCTTTGTATTACATATAAATACTATCTTATGCCCTAATCTCATGATTTGAGGAAATTGTGAGATTGGGGTGTAACACTTTTTAAGTGGTAATGACGCTCCTGTTAATGACAAGAATATTGAGGAGCATTTTGGCAATGGAATTTTAGGATCACGGATGAAAGTAATCAGCCGTGACTAGTTGGAATAAGGTCACTTGTATATTTTACACAACATCGACGAAGTGAGTGTTTAAATCGAGGAACATACCAATTTCATAAAGATATAATATCCTCGAGCCAATTCAATGTGGCTTGCTAGAGAGCATAGCAAGACATTTATTAAGTGGTTTGAAGATAAATTCTTACATCAACTATCTCAAACACCAGATAATCTTACTAAAACTATAAAATGCCTCGCCTTTAAACCAAAATTGAATGTTATATCTTATGAAGGGTTTGACATAAATGGATTCTCATATTACACAAAGCATCAAGATGATAAGAGTGTCGTCCAAAATAGTGGGGTCACCCTTCAAGCGTCTTCATTGTTTTTTGCAAGTGCAAAGGATAAGAGTCCACGTGAAGCTAAAATGTCATATTACGGTGTCATTGAAGACATATGGGAGTTTGACTATGTAGATTTAAGAATTCCGCTCTTTAAATGTAATTGGGTTGATAACACCAAAGGAGTTATAGTGGATGAATTGGGTTTCACATTAGTGAACTTTGAAAAGATAAGCAAGAAGGATGAACCACTCATATTGGCATCACAGGCGAAACAAGTATTTTATATCGATGGTCCTACAAATGATAAATGGTCGGTTGTTCTTCATGGTAAAAGATAGTTCATTGAAGATCCTATAGATGAAGAATAGTATTATGATAAGTATGATGACTCCAGCCCATTCTTAGTTGGGTTACCAACACCACCAAATATTGAAGCTAATGATGACTTGTATGTGCACGGAGATCACAATGAAGGATTGTTAATTGCTAAAAGATCGCAATATTAGAGGCATGCATGTTTATATTTTTTTATATGTTTTATTTTTTTGAATGTGAACTTTACAATGTGAATGTGAACTTTACAATGTGAATTACTTTACAATGTGAATGTGAACTTTACAATGTGAACTTTACAATGTGAATTACTTTACAATGTGAACTTTACAATGTGAATGTGAACTTTCAAATGGCTGAGCATTCTCCTGATGAACATGTTGAGGATTACCGTGATGGTGTGGACATCAATGCGCTGCCTCACAATGTATGTTTTAAAAATATATCCCTGAGGTTTCTATCTATATGTTCATTTATAGTTATATCATGTAAGTGTGTTTTTTTGTCAAATTTTAGGTTGGTGATGTACCCCCTTAAGAAAATTTGGCACTTGATGAGAAGCAAAAAAAATTGAGAAAGTGACGGGCATCACAATGATGAACAAGTTACTATAGCAAAGGGGTAATGGATCCAAACTAAATGTGGATTTCGATCATGTAGGAAATCCAGTTGGAGTGAACCATAACTCATTTATTTCATATCTTGGGGTTCTTACTCGCAGCCATTGTAGTCCTATTTTTGAATCCTGGCATAAAGTTCCTAAGGGGAATAAAGACTTTGTATGGAAGGAACTATGCATGAGTTATTATAATTTGTAATTCTATTTTTGTAGATTACTAATTTTTAGGATACTAGTTAATAGCAATTCTATTTTGCAGAGTATATTTGATCTGGATGAAAAGCTACATTGTAAATGCATGATGCAATGCTGTGGGAGGGTTCTAAGGAACTATAGGACAAATCTCACCCGAGATTACATACGCGATGCTGAGAAGAGGTTCCTGATTCATTTCCAATTCTAGACATTGATCACTTTTTTACTAACTCTACACTAATAATTTTTGTTTGTATTCTCTTTAAAAAATAAATTTAGGCAGAAGGCAGCCACTGAGCAATGGAACTACCTGGACACCAAAGACTGGGAGGAGTTTTTTACCCAAAGAAAAATAGATGAAATCAAGGTATTAAGCACCACTCCCAATTTAATTAATATGTGTTCTTATGTATTCACCTATTCAAGATTAACCTTTAGTGTTACTAACCAAATCAATGTGTGTGATGCTCAAAGAGCAAGGTATGCACTAAATGTGCATGACCACACAATGGGTCCAAGAGGCTATGCAGGCGTTTGCCAAAGACTACAGGCTAAGTCTACTGCTCAGTCTGCTGCTACTCAGGAGTCCTCTACTATTGGTCATGCACCTTTGCCTTGCCATGCTATGTGGATAGCTGGGAGGAAAAACAAGAAGGGAGATATAACGAAGCCCGCAACTACTGAGGCGACTTCAAAAAGGGTAAAATTCAACTCTTAGAGAAATCGATCGATATTGATTATTGTTATGTTTACTCACCAATTTATGTTGATGGTGATTAGCGGGAGCTACACGAGAAGAGGAAGGCAAGTTCATCCCTAAGGGCATAAGGGATGAATTGATAGTTTCTCTAGGTAACCCAGAGCATCCTGGACTTGTTATGGGTGCAAGCACTGGTGTGGGCATCAAAGCGTTCTTTGGGCCATCCCAGTGCAAACCTGTCCCAAAAGTGGGAATTGCACAAATTGAGGTAACCTATTCTTTTTTTAGAATGTTATTATGAAAGGGAATTCAATAATCGAAAGCTACATTTCTTTTATCCATGTATAGGTAGATGAATTAATTGAGAGGAAAGTCCAAGAAGCAATGGTGAAGTGGAAGGCGTCTCAGACGACCACTCAAATGGTACATGTGATGTGTCGTGCTTCTATTACTCCTACTACAGAGGTTGGGAGTAATCCTATAGACCCACCACCTAGCACATCCTCTGTAAGTATTTTTATGACATAGTAGCTAGTCTTTTCAAGATGATATGTTTATGTACATATGTATATAACATTATTCACATAAATTTGTAGGGGTTGAAGCCATGCCATATAAAAAGACAAGAATATATCGTTGCAGAGGAATAGGCTTACCCAACCCTTCTAGGGGATATGTTTCATGGGACTCCAATACCAGCTGGTGCGATTCGTGTGAGCCTGATACATATACACCCCGATTGGAGGGATCTTCAACTGCCATATGCCCACTCAGATTCTGAAACGCTTGGTGAGGCAGAAGGCGGAGTGATAATGTGGCTCAAAGTGGATGTTGTCTATACTTATATTGTATGGTAAATTCACATTACATTAATTTGTTAGTGTGTATATATGAGTCAATTGATCTGAAATTATATATACATGTCAAAAAGATGACACCCGCTACATCTCGGCCTCCACGTCCACCTCCTCAACTACCAAGATGACTTCCAAGGGACCTACATGCCTCGTTAGGTCCAATTTGTAGGGGTATGGCAGCATGGATCGGCAAACATGATCAAAATTTCCCTATAAATGTTACAATTCCAGAGGATGTTGCAGGTCAATCATATAATAAAAATCTATTTATACAAGTTTTGCATACGTATTAATGCATAGGTATTAATGTAGGTCAATCATACGAAAACAAGCTATTTATACAAGATATTTTGGAGTTGTTTTGTTATGATTGGCTGAACACATCTATGATAGAGCTGTGGATATGGTGAGATCTTGTTTATACATCTGTATACCTTGTTTTATATATGGTGATCTGGTTTCTTATATATTAATGCATGTGTAATACATGTTTTGCAGCAATTTACACACGATATGTACAGATTTTGCATTTTCCCATGTGGGATTTTTGGTTCCATCTTTGATTAGTCTTGTAGATATAGACCCTTCTTCAGTTACTTCATACTGTTGTGATGCTTTTGAATATTTTGGTAAAAATAAGAAGACGGTGATAATAGCTCCATTCAATGTCGAGTAAGTTTACTTTGCTTATAATTTGGACTGAAGAAAATTACATTTTTATTGTGGATTTTGAGTTATTAATTTTTAACTTTCTTAACTATAGTGGTAGGCATTGGGAGTTACTAGTTATTGTCCCCAATACATTCACTGTCTATTATTTAGATCCTACGGGAATGAATTGAATACATTATACGGACACACAATGAAAATGCCATTATTCTCGTGAGAAATATTTCATATTTTTATATCTGTTAACATATGTCATTACATTACTATTTAATTATGCAATTTAATGTGTTACATTAACATGTAGGGCTTTACAAGAGTTCAAAAAAGCTGGAGGAAAGGTCCCCAGGAAAAAAAATCAACCACTAATTTGAGAGAATGTGAAAGTAATTTCCAGACTCCAATGTATATATTATTTATGTGAGCTATGCTTATTTGTATTTTTGAATATTTTTTATGTTTCAATTTATAATGTGATACACAAGATAATGGCTGGGCATGTGCCTACTATGTGATGTGATTTATGGACCTAATCATCAAACATGTCGCAATGTAAATCGATACTATACATAAGGTATTATGTATAGTCTCATTTTATAATATGAGATATATCAATCTTATTATATATTATTAATTATATATATACGTCATTCTCTTTGCAGGTGTTTAAAACTGACTTTAGCACAGGTGGAAAGTTATTAGATGTACATACTCCCTATATGAGGGGGGAATTAGATGTTGTAAGAGAAGAATGGGCAAAATCCCTACAAGTAGTGTGAATTTTTAAATATAATTGGTGTTCTGATGACAATGATGACGATGATGAATAAAGAATGATATTTCTAAACTTTGTTCTCATAATTATTTTTGTGTGAATGTGAATGACTTTTTCTGAATTGTCATATGTGTGAATGTGAATGACGTTTTCTGATCAATACATGAATTATTGAATGTGAAAAGAGATGAAATGAATGGAACTGAATGTGAATGTAAATGACTTTGCAGGTTTCTACATGTATCTGATCAATACATGTGTCTAAATGTGAATGACTTTGTAGGTTTGTGGCCTATTGTTGGTTTATATCAATGGATGTTGTAAACCTGCAGTTCAGAATTGAAATGCAGGTTCTGTATCCTCCTGACCAGCAATACAATAGGCCTGCAAATTGATAAGAAAAAAAATCAAATCATAGGCATCGGTTATTTGTATAAAACCGACAATAAAGACATACATCGTCGGTTATTAGTAAAAAACTGACATCTCTTCTATGGCTGGCGTCAGTTATCTGTAAGAATTGACGCCTATAGTGGCCAGGTACCACGGCCGTGTTGGGAAGTACGGTCATGCTGGCTGGGATATTTCGTCAATTATTGTTTAATAACCAACGTGTTTAACCATGATATAGTGTCAGTTTTCTTTACTGACTGACGCTTATAGTTCCCTTGCTGGAGCGTTTTCAGTGGTGGGAAGGGTTATGGCGTTGGTGTTGGTTTAATAACCAACATCTTTAATCATGATATAGTGTCAGTTTTCATTAAGAACTGACACTTATAGTTCCCTTGCTGGCGCGTTTCAGTGGTGGAAAGGGTTATGACGTCAGTTAGAAACTGACGCTGAAGGTGTCACCCTTTAGCGGCACCCACTTGGGTGTCACTTGGAAACCAACGCTAAAGGATCTAATTAACCGATGCCAAAGGCATTTTTTGTAGTGTGGTCACAATCAAGTCAAATTACTCAGATATGGTAGAAGTCCATGATGATGACAGAACACTAATACACAATTTTCCATGGACCTTGATGGATCCCACATTAGCCTAGTACAATAAACAAGACATGACCCCCATCACCACATGTGCCAAAATTATTGAGAAATTTGTTGATCAGTATGCTTGGAATCTAGACCAGATCTTGACTAAAGAAGACTTGGAAGAATTATAGAAAAAGGTAGATGAGTGCTTCTCCAAGTTCATTGGACGATGGTGGGAGATAGCGGCCCAACTAGAATTTTAACCTACAAATAAGGAGGCCATGGAAATTGTGATCAAAGCCGCCTCTCTGGTTATATATATATATATATATATATATATATATATATATATATATATATATATATATATATATATATATATATATATATATATATATATATATATATATATATATATATATATATATATATATATATATATATATATTCCAAACCTTGTGTAAGCAGAAGTATGGATCAATAATTCCAATTAGTGGGGGTCTATCAAAATATCGGTCTACCCTTCCAGCCAAAATCATGGCTTGCTGCAACTAGTTAGAAGCCTAAATAGACCATGGTGAAAAGTGCTAATGCCAAAGTAAGGTAGTGCTTATTCCCTCTAGAGGTGGCAAGAAACAAGAACCAACCATCTAGATTTTACCAGTGCAGGCAACAGAAACTCAGATGACCCAACCCTAGCAACCGAACAATAACAAACTCTTGTGATGACACCCAACTATCATCCCCATTACATGCCTCTGCAGTATGCATGACTGCTGAGTAATTACTTTGTGTACATGTCATCGCCTTTCAAACTACCAATATAGTCAATAGTAGAAAATACGACTTTGGTAGTAAGTAATCTAACACCTCAACCCGAGCTGAAAATCAATGCTTCATCAACAAAAGAACTTGCTCAGTCAAAGAGGAAGTTCACTCCCTTGGGAGCAACTCTCAACACTATCTTTCTAGATTCCAACCACTTATTCAAGTTTCCCATCAATAAGAGATTCATCAAATCCTTCACTAAAAAGATACAATGCCAACTCCTTTTGCAAATTCCATCAAGCATAGGGGTACAAGATCAACTCATGCATGTGACACATTGATCACACCAAAGTGAGATTACTGAAAGAAAACAGAGAAATTATCAACTCACAACCACATTACCTCAAAATATAGTAAAATAGAACCAATCTCATATAATCATCTTAAGTGAAGACATATAAAGAAAAGTCCACAAACTATGCCACATGTATCTCATATCAAGACACAAAAGTTTTACATATCACTATACAGTGGCCATCTTGCCACAAACCTATTATGAAAGTTAACTTGTTCACATTTATAAGACATATAGGTACAACCATGGCATATTGCTAAAACCTCGTATTGATGTACAACATCTAAAAAGAATTCCCCAAGGACCTGAGAGTATAGGGATGACACATAGGACTCTACTACAAAACACTTAGCAACATATCCAACCTTCAACAACTATTGATCTCCTTGCTGCTCTTCCTCAATCATGGATCTCTACCACATCATGCACGACCACCTAAAAGATGTTAAAACCTACGGGGTGAGACCAAAATCCCAGTGAGGGATATAACTCTCCTCCAACAACTATTGTTAATAATAGATAGATTATAGCAGATTAAGCATTATGAGCAGATTCAGCTAACTGAACAATTTAAAATTTACAACAAAGGTTAGGCAGATTAAGCAGCTACAACTGATTAGTTGAATATCATATACTTTTAGAAGGAATATGAAGAGCATGTATAAGCATTATCATCTAAACAACATAGGAATCAAGGCAAAGGGTAACATCCAATGTGAATCTTGTTTAACCCTAAAATATACTATACTATTGTATTATGACTTTTTATTATGCCCCGTGGAAATGAGGTATGCCACTCATACTCCAACTGACCATTGTTATGTGGAAATTAGTGCCATGAAAGATTTAGGAGGGCTAGAATCATGTGATTTCCCACACCCTCACTCAGTCTGAGTCCTCCATAGTGACACATAGAGTCCAACTGCAAAATAGTCTAGTCCGCCTTGGTATATAGTAACGATACTATTAAATAGGGTATACAAACCCAATCATCTGAGGTACAATCACAACTATCCTCTATCAGATCATATATACTGATATACGACCACAATCGTTCTCCTACCAAGGCATGACACATTCATCCTATGTGATCTATAATTACGGATGCAAGGATATATCCTCAACTTGCACCCCCGCATATTCAACAATATGCAATCTGAATATCCCTTAGGAATTACTCATTTCACCATCCACCAAGTACACGCTGAAGATGGATCTATGGCTAAGGGAAACTACATGATTAGGGTTTAACTTGATTAATTATTGCCAATTGAGTATCTTTTAATGCACCAATTAAGTTACAAAGTACAAACCCTAAACAAATGCTACAAAGATGAGGGTAGATTGAAACTCCATAAGATATAAAACATCTTAAGAATAAAGTTGATGACAACACTTCATGATACTAACTCACTACCTTATACAACACCATCATCATTATCACATCATGATGTGATAACCATCCCTTATCACATTATCAGAGGATATCACCTCACATTAGGCACAAAGCCATCATTAAGGTCATCAGACCATTCACACTATTCATGTTCTTATAGGGAATGTCATTAGCTCACCATGCATCATCAAGGCTTGTAATCATCACCATGTGTCACATAAGAGATACCATAGAAATCACTAGTCATGATTCCCATTTAACCTACAACATTAGGGCTCAACAAGTATCAAATAGAAAATATTTTAGTTACTTTCTAACCACTCAAGGAAGTAAGTATTACATCACGTACTCAAAATAGGATTATAGTTTCAACAATGTAACTAATTAGGGTTTCCATAACAGTATATAGCATTCAACTTTAATTGTCATCACACATTCTTGGAGCCCAAAACATTGTCAACCATCATCACTATTAGGTTTATTATACACGAATAACGTGAGACTAGAAAACCCCATTGGTCTAAGAAAACCAATGCAAACCATCTTCTACTACTGAAGTGAAAATAAACCACACTGGTCAAAGACAAACATCAACCTATATAACCTAGAGAAAAATCCTCCAACCTTCGACCGAAGGGAAAAGCCTAGGTCAAAGACAACCATATCAAAGGAAACTATAGTGACCCAAGATCACCTCACCACTTCATCGATCGAGGGGGGGTTCAACCATCAACAACACATGAGAAACAACCATGGAGAAAGAAGGAAACAATACAACAAACTTCTTTGACTGAAGACAAATGTTGAACTTCTACGATCATGCAAGAAAGATCACACAAACGACCAAAGTGCATCCAACTTTATCAACCAAAGGAGATGCTACTTGGAACCATTAAGAGGGAGAAAAAATTTCAAAACCAAGATAAACAAAGTGATCAACATTATGAAACGGAAACCAAGGATGAAGACCATCCTAAACCTGAGAATTCAATCACTAAAACATAAGGATAACAAAACCACGATCATGAGGGAAAACCATCACTCCAAAACATCACATACATAAAAAATCTCCATTAACCAAAAGAGTGAAACTGAACCAGAACTGTGATCAAGGAAACCATTGCTCAACATGCATACAAGATCCAACATCTCCACCATCTAATAAAATCTCAGGTATAAGAATTAGCATTTAGGAAAAAGTGCTAATCTATGCCAGATTACTATAGAATCATATTGTAACATCCCTGACCTGGGTTATAAACTAACCCTAGGTGTTTTGCCTAAATATGTAATTAAACCCTGGTGATTATCTTTTGACATGTAATTAAGTTCCTCATGAACATATACTTTCAATTTTGTCCTTTTTTTAAACAAAGTTGTAGTATTATTTTGGTAATGCAGGGGCTTATGTGCAAATTACCCAGTTAAGGGGTTAACTTGCAATTGCACATGTTAAGATGTTCTTTTGATAATGAGACATCATATGAGTGAATATGATGAGACATGATGGATTTCCCAAGCTTGGGCATCTAGATGCAGCTTGTGGAATAATCCTTATGCTTAAAAACCCTAATTTGGAGTAAAATGCAGTTTACCTAATTTGAGGGGTGCAACTTGTAAAATACACCATCTAGAACATCTTTTATGACTCTTGTCATCATTTAGAGTAGAAATGGTGAAAGGGACACATCAATGAATAATCAGATAAGAAAAATGACATTTGTACATAAAATTCACTAAGTGCGAGTAAGGAAACCTTTCATGTATGTACCCTAGTTGAAAGTTGGCTTTCTTTACCCTAGATCTTGAGATTTCATGAGCTTTGCATAATTTTTGATGAGTTTGAACGTTCCCTTAAATAAGAAAGGACTTGGATGAGAATTTCAAAGTTCTAGAGGTCTTTATGGTGTAAATCAGCCTAAACTATATAAGCACCTTTCTTTCCAAACCAAGCAAACGTTTTCCTTCACTTCCTCACTTCTTATCTTTCTCAACCGGCCAAAGCAAAGCTCAGGAGCTCAAGGGGACGACCAACCTGTTCTAGGTAAGAGAACACCACCTTCTAGCTTGGATTCATGGAGGAAATCGTATTACAAGGTTGAATTTCTAGTTTTCTTACTTAGGTTCCTTGTTCTAGCCGACCATCCCCATCTTTTTCTTGAAGAATTGACCTTGGCCGACCTGTGGATCTCAAGACGCCATTAAAGGCTTGAAGCTTGGAAGCTTGAAGCTCAAGGAACCACGTTTGAGGCGGGTTTTATAACTCTAACTCTTAGCTTTGTTATGCATATCTTTGTTCTTGTTTTCTATGATTAGTTCTTCTTCTACCTCCCTTCTTCCTTGCTCTTTTGCAAGCAAAACGGTGGAGGAACCGACCTGAACAGAGGTTGAGGATGATGGGCATGGATTCCTAGGTCACTTTATGAAACGACCTTGAACCCTTTTGGTCCAAACGGGTGCAACTCGTTTAAGGTCAAACGGGTTCAACCCGTTTGATCTCAAATGATCCTGCAAGATCGTTTGGATCAAAACGACCCCAAGACCGTTTCATAGGGTTGACCAAGGTACGAACGTTTGAGGTTCTGTTCATAATGTTATGAATTTCATTCCTACAAAGAATTGTAATCTAATTCCTAACCAATTAAGAGTTGAAGACACTTCAATAACCTAACCCTAATCGGGTGAAAGTTGCTGATTTCAATATAGATCTTGTTGAGTTTTGGGTTGAAGGACCCAAACGGGTTCCAACCCATTTGGGGGTTCATCCAAATGATCTCACACTCGTTTAGTGACACCCCAAGATTGATTGGAACACTAGGGTTAAAGAAATTTGATGGTTTGAGGGTCCAATTACAAGATGTTGATAAATTGATGAAAAGTGCTAATTTTTAATTTAATTAGGGCTCAACCCTTATCAAATCATTTTGGTTTTTGGTCAAACTTTGGGAAAACAGTCTCAAGATCGTTTGGAGGTCATCCAAACGACCTCAAGACCGTTTGAGCCAAGTTTGGGCCCAATTGGAGGTCAATTGATAGGTTCAACTCTGATTTGAATCATATTGTTGAACATTGATGATTAGCCGATTGGAAAACCTAATTGAGTTAGGTTTAACCCTAATTGGCTTTCAATTGAGGGTCAATTTGGTGTCCAGTTGATTGAGGCTCGACTCAATTTGTATATGGTTAGCATGGCTTGGGCCAATTGAAAGCTTCAACATAAGAAATCCTATTCAAGCATAAACTTTGTGTCACCTTTTATGTTCATGCGGTTTGAACCCAAGTAGACTCACACTCGTTTAAGCCCAAACGAGTCCACACTCATTTGAGTCCAAACGAGTCCACACTCGTTTGAGTCCAAACGAGTTCACACTCATTTGAGTCCAAACGGGTTCACACCCGTTTAAGCTCAAACGGGTTCACACTTGTTTAGGCTCAAACGGGTCCACACTCGTTTGGACTTAAATGGGTCCACACCCGTTTAAGATTAAGTGGGTCCACACTCATTTAAGGTTCAAATGGATTCAAGGTCATTTGAGATTAAACAAGCTCAATGTCGTTTAAGAATCAAATGGGTTGAAGGTTGAAGGTTAAACTCTAAACCAATTGGAGACCTTCAAGGTTGATTATACTTAATCACTTGAAGGTGTAAATGGTTCAATGATGATCTAATCTAAACCCTAATGGTAACCTAAGATGTTAAGGGACTATGTGGCTAATGAATTGACCCATGATGATGGTCAATGGGTAAATTACCAAAATGCCCCTGAAAGGTTCAATTGAGTGATACCTTGTTTTAATCAAACCCTAATCACATGATAGTGATGAGTTGACTTGTGTTAATCAATGAGGACTTAACCCAACCTAATCTAGAGTGGTGTAATCACTATCTACTAGTTAGAGGAGAGAGAAAGTACCAATTATAATGAAAACTCAAGTAAAATACCTTCAATATACATGAATGTGCAAGTTTAGGTATGATCCACTTATGTGAGATCATGGAAACCCTAATTATGATAATTGATGAATCTTAATCTTATCTGAGGTCTTTAATGATGATGTTTCTCATACATGAGGATGTTACGAGATCAGTTCACCATGAGGTGAATAGTAAACCCTAATTGATGAAAACTAGGGAAACCTAGCTCTTGTATGAGTAGGGAGATACAACTTCTTTAAATGAGTTATTTACTGTTATCAGTTGATTTAACCATGCAGGTTCCTTTATGAGGATGATCATATCCAGGTATGGATGATGATACTATATTCATTGAAAGCATGTTGTTAGCTTTATGAATAGTGATATATCATGATGCCTGGTTAATAGCATCTTATGAGATTGATAGGCTGTGAGAGCCATGAATACCATCAAGGTCATGCTTTAAGAGATGACTTGTGATGAGAATATTGATAAATGACAATTGATGAGAGTTAGGCTTGTTACATTTAGTATTCTTCCTTCATAGTTGCTATGCTAATGATTAATGTTTGAAAACATGTATGATGATAAAAGAATACTGAAATGTACCTAACTTGTAACATCCAAGGATTTGAGGCCTCGGATAACATGATCTTAAAAGGAATGATTGGACTACCCATATCACCAAGGTGCACCTCCTTTTCTGGGAGCCCATCTCTAAAGAACTCCATAGTTATGTGTGCTCATCTTGGAGTAGTACTAGGATGGGTGACCAGTCGGGAAGTTGATCCTAGCTTGCGCGTCAGTGTGGACAAAGTGCGCAGTTAAGGCTAGTGGTGGTCTGTGGGGCCATTCGTCATTCCTGAAACTTTACTAGAGCCTTGGGCAGTGGGCCTGGACATTACATTTGGTATCAGAGCATGGGTTCCTCATGTAACCATTAATAATTATTAAATTTTACAAACTCCATAGAACCCAAGGGAGTTATTAGAGGAGTATCCGAAAGACGGAGGTGTCTAGAAAGGGATCACGATCGGGGGCTGACAATATTTTCTTCCGCACCGCTAGTCGGAATACGAGGACTCTCGGATCCGTGTGACTACCTGGCCGAAGTCTTAGGGTATGAATCGAAATAAGATACCTTTAGGACTTTCTCATCTTATTCATCCCTTCTCATCCCAAAATTCTGTTAAGGACCTTAAGGATTAGGGTTTTCTCTCTTTTCCTCACCCTCTTGAGGTATGGGTAAGGTTAATAAGCTCTAAGGAAATCCTCCATCAAATTAATGAAAAGCCTTTAAATAAGATGTCATGGACATAAGCTTAATAGATTAAGCACAACTAAATGATAGATACATGCTTAGGTCGTATGACATAAGTTGTCATGACCTCAGAAGAGACCTGAGGCTAGACCTTCTTGTCCGGAGGATAAGTTAGTTTTGGAGATAGAGATCTCAATGATAAGTAGAAACCTGGCTACGAGGATGACGTTAACACTAACCCTAAGTGAAGGATATAGAGAGAAATGGCGTGATGAGTTAGAACAGGTGTTTGGATGGATGTGCCTGGGATGCCATATGAGCCATGAGAGGTTGGATGACCGAGTACCTTTGGACACCCAAATCCTAGATAGAGGATGAGTCTGTTTATACCTTCGTATAGATGAGAAGAAGAGTTCCATAAACCCTGGAGAAGTATAGTAACAAGTTTTGAGGCCTTGTACCTTGTTGATTGTCCTTGAAGAGGACTCAACCTTAAAGGGTTGTTCAAGGGAAGGATGACAGCAGTACATGTCATGCTTTTTGCAAGCTTGGTTCATGGTTAAGAAATAGAGTATGCAGTTGATGAACCTAGGGTTCTTAGGCCTAATACTCATGATGAGGATTTAGTTGCTATAGTTTCGAGCATGGTGCTCCACATGCATAAAGGAAAGGGAAATACCCTTAAGTTTAAAGGTAGGTTTGATAAACCCCACATAGCTAGGTTGAGGATAAAGGAAGATATGATCTTGATCCAACATTGAGGAAAGAGGACAAGTATGACCTAGCATGGTTCAGTAGGTGATCTGCTTATACCTTAATAGCTTGCTAGGGTTAAGTAGGTTCATGTGGATGTAAAACCTAGACCTAAGAGATTTTGTGACCTCGTGGTCAAGGGATAGTTTTCCTCCCATCCTGGGAGAGGGACCCCTTTGGTAGGGTGTATATCAGTTTTGTTAGTTTAAAAGAGGTCTCATAGGATCTTGAGAAGTTAAGTGAAAAGTACATGGTATGAGACTGAACCTGTAGACTCATAGATATCCATCTCTAATTGCATATGAATGAGTTACCATGGAGGTAATCGGTATGGGGTTGGACCAAGGTAGGCAGATTGCCATGATCCCAATGAAAGGATGAAGGCCAACACATAAATTTAGAAAGGGAGATGATGAAGACATGGGTAAGGTTCTAAGTGAACATGTACTATAATGAAGAATCCTAAGTCTATCCTAGGGTCAGGTAGGGATAAGACCGATGAAAGTAGGAGTTGCCTAATTCCCCAGTTGCACATGACCATAGGGTCGGGAGGTAACAGCTATCATTATCTGAGGGCCATGGGTTAGGAGATTGATCACCTTCATGAACTCATGGGACCCAAAGGGCAGATGAGTAGGGCACTCTCTTGATGCATGAGGGAAGATGGATGGCCCCAAAAGAGTCGGTACCCTATAGACCTAGAGGAGATGACCAAGGATATAAACCTCAGAAGGTTCAAGATTAGTTTGTTATCATGATGTCTGTGATGTAGAGACAGATGTGGCACATTTCAACTTAGATTTAAAAGGTGTATTGTCAAGGTGGGATATACCATCTCTACTCTTGGAATAGGAAGAACTCTGTATTTGGGTTGCAGCCAAATGCTTATTTACTCTTGTTATGGGGGTGAGAGATAGTACATTACGCATGGCATACACTAAGGATAAGAGATGATGTAGGTTGGAACGTTGCCACGAGAAATGGGGATAGATAACCTACCCTGGTAAAGAGAATGATACATGGAAGATAGTCACCTTATGAGGATGTGTTTATCCTGAGCTAAGTGGAACTTACAAGTTATACCAGGTTGAGTTTAATCACCACGATGATGAAATCAGAGAGTGTTCTTAATGAAGATAGATAGAGAGTTTAAGGGGAGATAATAAGTGAAATACATGGAAGTGTATGTCTTCAACGTTACCTAATAGCTAAGGATGTGATGTGGTAATGGATGCGCTGGTTGAGATACATCTGACTTGTTGGAAGAGGTTGTTTGGCTAACCCTATGTTTGAAAAGGGGTGGTGCACTCAAATATAATAAGATACATTGAAAAGTTAAGGGTTGGTTGGTTAGCAAGTCTAGTCCTTGATGCAATGAAAGGATGGTGGTAGAACCTCAAGTGCACTTCTTTGGAAAAGAAGGTGATGAAACCCCGATATGAGTGGTTTAGGGTTTCAGAAGAATTGATCTTGAGGAAGCATGACATACAGGAAATCATGATTGAAGACCACCATATATCGTGGTAAATAGCAATAGTACTTTGGATGCTTAAGATGAAGTTGGATGTGGTTTATGACCATGCAAGTCAGGAGGTAAAAGACGAACCCCAATAACCCAGTGTATCGATATAGAGGACAAAGAGTCCCCGAGAGAGAAAGGGAGTTCATCACTATGGATGTTGAAGTCTCCCGTGGGCCAAGGAAGGTCTAAATGCAACATGGGTTATGCTAGGTCACCTTACCTAGATGACATGATAAAGAAAGAGTTCTATGAAGAACAGATCGGGTTGATCTATCCATGAGAGAAATGGTTCAACTATGAAGTGAGTTGAAAAGTTTTGAGTTTGACCTAAAAGTTCCCTTCCAAAAGGTGGAAGTAGGGACATGGAGAACTCAATGTTAGTACGGATTATCACCCCTAACTAATGGTTAGTATGATCCAGACTAAAGGGTCTTATGAGAGCATATGTGCTCGTTCAGGGTGATAGCTAGAGACAGTTTTGTCCTATGAAAGATGTGATGATGACCACCATATCCAGTATCGGGTTTTATAAGGAGCTCTGTAAGGGAGGTTGTGTCGGTCACCACTTTAGTAAGGTGATGTTGGTGAAAGGACCACATGATGATTAGAAAAGGGACCACAGTGCATGAAGACAAAAGTCACTTTAATCATGCAATGGCTGAAAGGAGCCTAGAGACGACGAGAGTCATGAGCAGATGTAAAGTAGACTAACATGCAGTGTACTGTGGGAGAATATAATGTGAGAATCCGACCCCTCTGAGTTATAGCTGAGGAAGCTGAGTCCCCGATACATGGGTCCATTAGAGATGGATGGGCGGAGATGGTTAGGTTTTGACCCTACCCCTCAGGATAGAGTAATGTGTGATGTTTTCCAGGTGTCCAATTTAGAGCACTATGTGAGGTACCCCGACCATGTGCTGAGCAATGAACCGAGTGAGCCCCAAGGGAGGCTGAAATGGCCTGAGTCACCTATGTAGTTTATAGACGGCAGGATGAAAGGACTCAAGGAAAAGGATATGTGATGGTAAAGGTTCTTTGGAAGCGCCATGAGTACGGTAAATCCACATAGGGGCCAATGATGGACATGGGAAAAGTCTTATCCTGAATTGTTGATTGTTTGCTTGTTTGAATTTTGAGGACAAAATTCCTATAAGAGGGGAAGGATGTTATAACCCCAATTATTGGGCTTAATTAATGAGAAATGAAATTTCTCATATTAAAGCTAATTGAACAAATAATGATATGATGAATTCCATGTTTGATGTGATGTGGTGTGGAATGGATTCCATGATTGATTGTTTATGTGTTGCTTAAATGGGCCTTGTTTTAACTGAAACCCAAATTGATATTATCAAAGAATACATAGAGTATTCCATAAAATAAGAAAAAGGATGTGGAATATTTCCCTAAATATAAGAATTCAAGATAATGGATATCTTGGAGTTCGAGGAACTCAAAATAAAGAAATAATAATAATAGGATTAAGGAAAAGAGGGGAAAAGTGATTAATATAATGATAACTTGAATATTAAGAAAAGGAATCTAATCCTTGTTCTAATCACTCCAAATTTTGTAGGAAGGAAGAGAAACCTATGAGGAATCTTCCCTCAAAATTTGGTAAAAATAGGAGTAGCCAATTGGGAGTTATTAAATTGCTAAGTTTTCCTTGGAAATTGGCTTTAATTAAGGATTTAGGATATGATTTCCTAATTTTGTTTGAACGCGATTAACCTGGATCGTTGGATCTTAATCCACTGATGCGCAGTCATCGTCTTAATCCCAACCGGATAGGGACTCTGGCTCTATCAAGGGTGATTTCTTTTGGGATATTCCTTGAGATCCAAGGAGTGGGCTCTCTGGCCAAGTTCACCATCGCATCCAGGAGATCAATCCGAGTTGGAACCTCCCAGGTTCGACGAGGATTGGTGGAGGTTTTGGGAAATGCCCAAACTGTCCCAAGCTATTCCTGACCCTATATATAGGGGAGTTTGACATGATGGACGAGCGTGTTTTCTGGGTAGCTCGACCTCTGCGGGGTTGAGCAAGGAACGATCTGGCTCTGTCGATTGAGCCTTCCAGCCTGACCTTCGACCTCCTAACCTCCGGGGACCTCGCCGGAATCCGGCTAGCAGGGGGACAAAGTTGGGGAGCTCAAGCCAGAAATTGAACCCGTCACCAGCTTCATCGAGGGGAGGCGGAGCTCCGTGATCAGTTGGTGTGAGCCGAGGGCGACGGAAGCTCCAAGTCAAACCCCCAGGTTGACCGCGTGAGGGACTGCCAAGGTAGACGACGACCCGGACACCGTCGGATCAGGGATCACGGCGGTCTCCATCGCGATCTAACGATCCAAGAGAGAGGGAGAAGTTGTGAGAGGCACGCGATCTGCCACCGTGTGATTAAGATCCAGCGGTTAGGTCAAAATTTGGCTGAACCCTTGGATCGTGGTCCACTGTGGACTCAGGAGATCGGACGATCTGAACGCGAGGCGCGTAAGTGAAAGAAGATGCGCGGCAAGGAGCGTCAGATGTTGAAGCGGACCACGGGCGCATCAATCCAACGGTTTACAATTTTCGGTAATAAATCCCTCTCTAACGAATATTCAAGAAAACTGATTTATCTTGCGAAATTAATAGATTTTGCTAGGAAACTCGTATGAGAAAACTTAATATATGAAAGTTGCATAGAAAAATGCAAGGAACGCAATAAAAAATAATTCCAGAACCTAATACCACTTAGTTTTGCAAAAGTACTTTATTTGGATAATAAAGTTTATTAGAATATGATAAGAAACCCTAATTGCATGATTGAGAGGGTAATGAGGTAATTTAACAAGTCAAATCGTCAAGTTTGACTCTGAGAAGGTTAAAGGTAGTTTAATTTGCTTTTTGTTTGCAAAAATGCTTAATTGGAATTATAGTGTTTAAATGAAGGTTAATTTACAAGAAAATCCTTATTTGAGATAAAGAGAGATAAAAACCATATTTTTTATGAAATAAGGAAATCAGTTGTTTAATAAAGGAAATTCAATGAGAAATTAGGAGTTTCATGAGGATTGATAAATTAAGGATGTTAATGATGAAAGAAGAAGAAAAACCCTAATTTCTAGAAGAAACCCTAATTATGGAATTGAAATCTTAATTTGAATAAGGAAATTGGTTAAATATTAATAAAAAGAATTGGTACTTTTATTTCAGGATTTCTCTTCCTCATTGCTTGTTGATTGGATTATTGTCTTGAAAAGTGCAAGTAAAGGTATGTGGTTACGCTTATGAATAATCGCTTTAGTTTCCCGGCGATTTCCGAATGATTTACCGGTTGCTTGAAATAACTGTTGAATGTCTATTTATTTCATGCAACTATAAAGTGACTATGATTATCATCATAAGTATGCATATAACTGGCTAGATCCTTGTTCACCTCTGTTGCTTTAAAAAGGCTGAAAAAGGGGTAATACCTAGAGAAAGGTCTAGTATTGCCGAGAGTTAGAAACCGGATTGCCTTGTGCGGTTCATGAGACTCTTCAGCATACCGAGAGTTAGAAACTGGATTGCCTTGTGTGGTTCATGAGACTCTTCGGTTTACCATGTGACTCAACCCTAGAAACTGGTTTACCGTTTCGGTGGATCATGAGGGGTTGTAGTGTGGTATACAGGTCCACTGCAGGGACATCTCAGAGGTTATGGAACTTGTGGATCACGGATTTTATATTAAAATGTAATCTTGATTGTTAAAAAGACTAATTGCTTGATTACATTATTAGAATAATTGCTTGATTATTGTTTCTCCCACATACCGACTGACCGTTGTTTTGTTTGTCGGTGATTTTGGTACAAATTCCAAAGCACAAAACAGTAAAGTGACACATTGTGAATTCAAGAATTAAAGAACAAGGAGGAGATATTTAGAGTAGTTCATCTGTGGTTAGAAGTTTAGTACTTCCAACTTTTCAAAGGTATGATAAAGAAAATTTTTATTACCATTTTCAGTATAGTCTGTTAGAATTTAATAATTGTTATTCGTTATATGTCGAACCTTTGATCCGGAATTTTATGGGTGCGGCTTCAACCTCTCGGTCTCCCTTAATTGGGGGTTATCGGATGGTGGGGTCGTAACATTTGGTATCAGAGCCATAACCCCTCCAGTAGGTGGGGCCCACATGGGCATGTGGCATGCCAGTCTTGAGCCGTGCGGTCCAAGCAAGTTGGAAAGGGCTATCCGTAGAGACGAGATGGAGCCGCCCTTGCGCTGGTAGCCGTGGATGGGAGCTGGGTGTCCATGGGCCATTGTGAGTCTGCACTGAAATGGGGTCAGATTATGAGGCCATATAGTTGAGCCTTGACGAGGACGTCAAGAGTCTAAGTGGGGGAGATTGTAACATCCAAGGATTTGAGGCCTCGGATAACATGATCTTAAAAGGAATGATTAGACTACCCATATCACCAAGGTGCACCTCCTTTTCTGGGAGCCCATCTCTAAAGAACTCCATAGTTAAGTGTGCTCAGCTTGGAGTAGTACTAGGATGGGTGACCAGTCGGGAAGTTGATCCTGGCTTGCGCGTCAGTGTGGACAAAGTGCGCAGTTAAGGCTAGTGGTGGTCTGTGGGGCCATTCGTCATTCCTGAAACTCTACTAGAGCCTTGGGCAGTGGGCCTAGACATTACATAACTAATCAAATATAATCATACCATGTAGAGCCCTGATCATAGATCCATCATTGTCAGGAGTTAAATGATGGTGAAACAGGTTTTCCTAAGGGAATTCCTGGAGCACATACTTTTGAATATGTGGGGTAATATGGATGTGAATTTCCTTACATCCTAGTGTAGGAATTGATGTAGATGTATCTTAATCTATCAATCCTTCACTATGTTTTATGCGAGGGTGATGTAACACTAATCTCCCGAGGAAATCTTTTATACCGCATCGATGAGAGATAAACAAGAAATCTTTCGATAGCGAAGAGAGTACAGAATGACACTGTGACTCTAATAGCAAAGTACCAGAATACCCTGGTAAGCTATAGTAGTAGAGACACTAGATGTCCTGCATGTTGATCCTCTTACTGACTGAGGAAGATGAGGTCATAAGAATCTGACTCTTTTGATGACCTATGTATGATACTGATGCGACTTAATAGTGATCGGTTGGAGTATGAGCGGTATACCTCATCTCCGCAGGGCATAATGATGTTTGTAAAACATAATCAACCGCGTAGCATATCTGCTTAGGTTGAACTGAGAGATACATTGGTTGAAGATACATTACTTAGTATACATGTTCTTCATATTCCTTAAATGTTGTTGTTCTAATTGATAACAATCTGCTGCTGATTACCTTAAAGCTTTTATTGCCTATGTTATCCTTGGTTGCTATAATAAAGCTTCTGGCAAAGAGTTATAACTCTCGCTGGGACAATTATTTAAAATTGTCTCACCCCGTAGATTTCAACTTTTTAGGTGGTTGTCGAGGGCGAAGGAATCAATCTTCAGGTGACCAATATCAGCAGTAGCAGCATCAGGAGTAGCAGTAAATCTCAAGTGGAGATTCAGACTACTGAGTTGTATAGTTAGATAGTCAGTCCTATGTGTTCTCTGTACTCTCAGGTCCTTGGAGTCTTTTGGTCTGAGATTTTGGTTTTGAGTTCTTGAGATTTTGTACCATGTTGTATATAATTACTCAAGAAGTAATTATATGAGATGTAAACAGTTTATCTCTTTTTATGAAAGAAGTTTTTATAGATTCAAGCTCTTATCTCGAAAATTTTTAATTTCCCATGATTTTTGTCTTCCGCTGTTAATCGAATCGCTTCCGCTAAGTTTATATCGTGGTTTTGGAGATCAGAGCCCACAATTAGTGGTATCAGAGCTCTAAGTTCGCTGAGTCTACAGAGACATAGGACTTAGGATGTCAAGTCTATCCTTAGAATCTCTTTCATATCTAATAGAGTCTTCTACTCCTCAGGAGAAGAAGATAATTAAGGATGAATGGACAACATGAGGAGTACGTGGCAGAAAGTAGTGTTGCTGCACCCCAAGGAGGTGCAAGGAACCCAGAGATAGAACAACATGTACCTGAGCCACCCAGAGAACCACCTCAGTTTGACCCAGCTGACATGGGAAACCCAGCTGTTCAAACTATGTTCGGGTAGTTTATGACTGTTATGACACACATCACCGACAGGATGCCCATGCCTGCACCTAGGGCACCTGCCCAGCCTGAAGGACAAGGTATCGGTAAGACATTTGAGTGACTTCATTGTGTTGGAGCAACTGAATACTTTGGAACAGCTGATCCTGCAGATGCCGATCTGTGGTTAACAGAGTTGGAGAAAGCTTTTAGAATCCTCAACATCCCAGAAGCTCAAAAGGTTAGACATGCTGTCTATCTTCTCAAGGGAAGTGCTGGTCACTGGTGGACCATGGAAGAGCAGAAGAGGCCTGGAGTGGAGATCTCGTGGGAAGATTTTCATCGGGAATTTATCAATAGATATTTTCCAAAGACCTTCCTAGATGAGAAGATCTCTCAGTTTGAGAGATTGAGGCAAGGCATGATGAACATTAGCGAGTATGAAGCTAAGTTCATGGAGTTATTGCGGTTTTGTCCGCACATGGCTGCCACAGAAGAAGAAAGAATCAGAAGGTTTGAGAAGGGTTTAAACGCCAGCTTGACTACTCCCGTGTCTGCCCTAGAGAATCGGGAGAGGTTTGCTACCTTCGTTGAGTCAGTCCGAAGTATAGAGAAATTCGTAGTCGAGAAGAGACAAACCCATAAAAGATATCCGCAGTTCCAAGATTCTTCATCTAGAGACTTTAAGAAGCCTAGACTCTCTGCACCTACACCTCCACCACCCAGAACTAGTGCTCAGACACAATGGACACCGAGTAGAGGTAGGGGACGAAATCTACCACTACAAGAGACTCACAGTTCAGCATCAATGTGAGTTATAGGACCACCCAGACCACAACAACTGGAGAAGAGCTGTTACAACTGTGGGAAGGTGGGACATTTGATGAAGGACTGCCGATCTAGGCCTGTCAATGTGACACAGCCTCCGATACAGAGTCAACAGGGATCACAGAGAAGGCAATCTCAAGGAGCAGCTCGAGGACGTGGAAAAGCGTCTCAAGATGGATCATCAACACCACCTCAACACCAGGCGACAGCAGGGTTCTATGCTATGAACCCACCAGATGCAGTGGTCAATCCACAGGTAGTGGTAGGTCAGATGGAACTTTTATATTCTGATATGTCTAAATCTTGTGTTGTATCTGTTCTGATTGACCCGGGTGCTACGCACTCCTTTGTCACTCAGAGAGTGATTCGTAACTGCACTATGACAATTAGTCATAGGGCAGATAGCTTGTTTTTGGAGACTCCATTGAGTGGGTCTGCCGTTTTGCAGGAGGTATGCTCTCCCTGCATCCTCTTCTTTTCTGATCATCACATTCAAGTGGACCTTATACCACTTGATATGCAAGGATTTGATATAATCCTCGAGATGGATACCTTAGAAAGGTATCGAGTTGTCTTGGATTGTGAATCCAAACAGGTTGTGTTTGTTGATGATAGTAGCACATGGATCTTTCAAGGAAAGAGAAAGATTCTGCCCACCTGTCTTATATCAGCTATGGTTGCTAACAAGCTGATGAGGCAAGGATGTTATGCATTCCTGGCTCATGTAGTAGATGTTACCAAAGAAGGTCCCAACCCTACTGAAGTTCCTATAGTCAGGGAATTCAAGGACGTGTTTCCTGAAGAACATCCAGGTATACCACCGCCTCGGGAAATTGATTTTGAAATAAATTTGATCCCAGATACAAAACCTATAGCCCAGACACCGTATAGGATGGCACCTGCTGAGATGGCAGAACTCAAGAAACAACTTCAAGAGTTGCTTGAGAAAGGTTTTATCCGACCGAGCACTTCACCGTGGGGTGCTCTGGTTTTGTTTGTTAAAAAGAAAGATGGGTCAATGAGGTTGTGCATTGATTATAGACAACTCAATAAAGTAACAATAAAGAATAAGTACCCGTTGCTGAGGATTGATGATCTTTTTGACCAGTTGCGTGGTGCAACAGTCTTCTCAAAGATAGACTTGAGGTCTAGATATCATCAACTCCGTATTAAGGATAGTGACATATCCAAGTCTGCCTTTAGGACACGATATGGTCACTATGAGTTCACGGTTATGTCGTTGGGACTAACCAATGCACCGGCTGCATTCATGGAACTCATGAATAGAGTTTTTTGACCTTTCCTTGATCAATGTGTTGTCGTCTTCATAGATAACATTCTGATTTATAGTAAGGATGCTCAGTAGCATGAACAGCATCTCCGACAGGCTCTAACTCTACTAAGAAAACATAAGCTATAGGCTAAGTTTAGCAAGTGTGAGTTCTGGTTGCCGGAAGTATCTTTTCTTGGACATGTAATATCTGCCTCGGGTATTCGTGTTGACCCTACAAAGGTAGAATATGTTCTACAGTGGGAACAACCGAAGACACCAACGGAGATTCGAAGTTTCTTGGGATTAGCTTGTTATTATCGAAGGTTTATTAAGAATTTCAGTCCTATAGCCTTACCCTTAACCAAGTTAACCCGGAAAGATGTTCCTTTTACCTGGAGTGAAAAGTGTCAACAGGCTTTTCAGCTGTTGAAGGAGAGGTTGACAAGTGCACCTGTGCTTGTGTTACCTGAGCAAGGAAAAGGATACATTGTTTTCTTTGATGCCTCCATGAATGGACTCAGATGTGTGTTGATGCAGGATAAGCAAGTGATTTCTTTTGCTTCACGACAGCTTAAGAAACACGAAGAGAATTATCCGACACACGATCTGGAGTTAGCTGCTGTGGTTCATGCCCTGAAGATCTGGAGACATTATCTCTACGGAGAGACATTCCAGATTTTCACAGATCACAAAAATCTTAAGTATATCTTCTCTCAGCATGAGCTTAACATGAGGCAACATCGCTGGATGGAGTTAATCAAGGACTACGATTGTACAATTGATTACCATCCAGGAAAAGCCAATGTGGTTGCAGATGCCTTGAGTAGGAAATCAGCAACATCAACCATGGATAGAGCACAACTAAACTCTTTAGTATGCTCTAAGAGAGATATTCTTATCTCTTTAAGGCAAGACAATGTACAGTTGAAGATGTCATTGTTAGCCGGGTTGTTGGCTGAGATGCATATTAAACCTACCCTAAGAGAGCAGATTAAGGAGGCACAATAGGTTGATGTTGTAGTTCAGCAGATTAGATCAGAGTAGGGAAATGAGAAGCGAGATGGTTTCTATGACTCAGATGATCATGTAGCATGTTATCATGGGAGGATGATAGTGCTAGATATGGATAACTTGAGAAAGTTATTTTTGGAAGAAGCACATTCTTCGATGTATGCTATGCATCTAGGGAGCACCAAGATGTATCAAAATTTGAAAGATTTGTATTGGTGGCCTGGAATGAAGAAGGATGTTGTAGAGTTTGTGATGAGGTGTCTTGTGTGTCAGCAAGTTAAAGTTGAACACCAAAAGCCTGCAGGAACAATGCAACCTTTACCCATACCACAATGGAAGTGGGACCATGTGACCATGGACTTTGTTGTTGGCCTACCCAGGACAAGCAAAGGACATGATTCCATTTGGGTAGTTGTTGATAGGTTGACTAAGACAGCGCATTTCTTACCTGTCAAAACAACCTTTTCTACTGAAAGGTTATCACATTTGTATGTTCAAGAGATAGTGCGTTTGCACGGAGTTCCGGTCACCATAGTTTCTGACAGAGGTCCTCAGTTTACAAGTCGCTTTTTGGAGCAGCTACACAGAGCCTTAGGCACCAAGCTAAGGTTTAGTACGACTTTTCATCCACAAACTGATGGACAGTCAGAAAGAACCATACAGACCTTGGAAGACATGTTGAGAGCATGTGTTCTCCAGTTTACCGGAAGTTGGGATCTACACCTAAGCTTGATAGAGTTTGCCTATAACAATAGCTATCAGCATAGTATTGATATGGCACCTTATGAAGCCTTGTATGGTAGACGTTGTAGATCCCCTTTGTGTTGGTATGAGACTGGTGATCATCAGTTGTTAGGTCCTGATCTTGTGCAGCAAACTACAGAGAAGATCAAAGTTATACAACAACAACTTATGACTGCACATGATAGACAGAAGTCATATGCTGATAAGCACCGTAGACCGTTAGAGTTCTAGGTTGGAGACAGAGTGTACCTCAAGGTCTCGCCTTAGAAAGGAGTCCTTCGCTTTGGAAGGAAAGGAAAGTTAGCACCTAGATTTATGGGACCTTATCCAATCATTGAACGGGTTGGAAAGGTAGCCTATGGACTAGAGTTACCACCAGAGTTACAGAGGTTACACCCTGTGTTTCACATTTCTATGCTGAGGAAATGTCACCCCGACACTGAGTTAGTTCTACAATCTATGGAGGTAGAATTGAATGATGACATATCTTATGTGGAAGGGCCAGTGTCAATCCTTGATAGCAGAACTAAAAAGTTAAAGAAGAAATATATAAGCCTTGTGAAAGTCCTCTGGAACCACCGTGGTGTTGAAGAAGCCACTTGGGAACTAGAGGATGAGATGAGAAGGAAATACCCTACTCTTTTCTCCTAATATGTTTTGTTGATTTCGAGGACGAAATCCTTATAAGGGGTGGATAATTTGTAACATCCCTGACCTGGATTATAAACTAACCCTAGGTGTTTTGCCTAAATATGTAATTAAACCCTGTTGATTATCTTTTGACATGTAATTAAGTTCCTCACGAACATATACTTTCAATTTTGTCCTTTTTTTAAACAAAGTTGTAGTATTATTTTGGTAATGCAGGGGCTTACGTGCAAATTACCCAGTTAAGGGGTTAACTTGCAATTGCACATGTTAAGATGTTCTTTTGATAATGAGACATCATATGAGTGAATATGATGAGACATGATGGATTTCCCAAGCTTGGGCATCTAGATGCAACTTGTGGAATAATCCTTATGCTTAAAAACCCTAATTTGGAGTAAAATGCAGTTTACCCAATTTGAGGGGTGCAACTTGTAAAATACACCATCTAGAACATCTTTTATGACTCTTGTCATCATTTAGAGTAGAAATGGTGAAAGGGACACATCAATGAATAATCAGATAAGAAAAATGACCTTTGTACATAAAATTCACTAAGTTCGAGTAAGGAAACCTTTCATGTATGTACCCTAGTTGAAAGTTGGATTTCTTTACCCTAGATCTTGAGATTTCAGGAGCTTTGCATAATTTTAGATGAGTTTGGACGTTCCCTTAAATAAGAAAGGACTTGGATGAGAATTTCAAAGTTCTAGAGGTCTTTATGATGTAAATCAGCCTAAACTATATAAGCACCTTTCTTTCCAAACCAAGCAAACATTTTCCTTCACTTCCTCACTTCTTATCTTTCTCAACCGGCCAAAGCAAAGCTCAGGAGCTCAAGGGGACGACCAACCTATTCTAGGTAAGAGAACACCACCTTCTAGCTTGGATTCATGGAGGAAATCGTATTACAAGGTTGAATTTCTAGTTTTCTTACTTAGGTTCCTTGTTCTAGCCGACCATCCCCATCGTTTTCTTGAAGAATTAACCTTAGCCGACCTGTGGAGCTCAAGGCGCCATTAAAGGCTTGAATCTTGGAAGCTTGGAGCTCAAGGAACCACGTTTGAGGCGGGTTTTATAACTCTAACTCTTAGCTTTGTTATGCATATCTTTGTTCTTGTTTTCTATGATTAGTTCTTCTTCTACCTCCCTTCTTCCTTGCTCTTTTGCAAGCAAAACGGTGGAGGAACCGACCTGAACAGAGGTTGATGATGATGGGCGTGGATTCCTAGGTCACTTTATGAAATGACCTTGAACCCTTTTGGTCCAAACGGGTGCAACTCGTTTAAGGTCAAACGGGTTCAACCTGTTTGATCTCAAACGATCCTGCAAGATCGTTTGGATCAAAAGGACCCCAAGACCGTTTCATAGGGTTGACCAAGGTATGACCGTTTGAGGGTCTTTTCATAATGTATTGAATTTCATTCCTACAAAGAATTGTAATCTAATTCCTAACCAATTAAAAGTTGAAGAAACTTCAATAACCTAACCCTAATCGGGTGAAAGTTGCTGATTTCAATATAGATCTTGTTGAGTTTTGGGTTGAAGGACCCAAACGGGTTCCAACCCATTTGGGGGTTCATCCAAAGATCTCACACTCGTTTAGTGACACCCCAAGATCGATTGGAAGTCTAGGGTTAAATAAATTTGATGGTTTGAGGGTCCAATTACAAGATGTTGATAAATTGATGAAAAGTGCTGATTTTTAATTTAATTAGGGCTCAACCCTTATCAAATCATTTTGGTTTTTGGTCAAACTTTGGGCAAACGGTCTCAAGATCGTTTGGAGGTCATCCAAATGACCTCAAGACCATTTGAGCCAAGTTTGGGCCCAATTGGAGGTCAATTGAAAGGTTCAACTCTGATTTGAATCATATTGTTGAACATTGATGATTAGCCGATTGGAAAACCTAATTGAGTTAGGTTTAACCCTAATTGGCTTTCAATTGAGGGTCAATTTGGTGTCCAGTTGATTGAGGCTCATCCTAATTGACTCAATTTGTATATGGTTAGCATGGCTTGGGCCAATTGAAAGCTTCAACATAAGAAATCCTATTCAAGCATAAACTTTGTGTCACCTTTTATGTTCATGTGGTTTGAACCCAAGTAGACTCACACTCGTTTAAGCCCAAACGAGTCCACACTCGTTTGAGTCCAAACGAGTCCACACTCATTTGAGTCCAAATGGGTTCACACCCGTTTAAGCTCAAATGGGTTCACACTCGTTTAGGCTCAAATGGGTCCACACTCGTTTGGACTTAAATGGGTCCACACCCGTTTAAGATTAAGTGTGTCCACACTCATTTAAGGTTCAAATGGATTCAAGGTCATTTGAGATTAAACAAGTTCAAGTTCGTTTAAGAATCAAATGGGTTGAAGGTTGAAGGTTAAACTCTAAACCAATCGGAGACCTTCAAGGTTGATTATACTTAATCACTTGAAGGTGTAAATGGTTCAATGATGATCTAATATAAACCCTAATGGTAACCTAAGATGTTAAGGGACTAAGTGGCTAATGAATTGACCCATGATGATGGTCAATGGGTAAATTACCAAAATGCCCCTGAAAGGTTCAATTGAGTGATACCTTGTTTTAATCAAACCCTAATCACATGATAGTGATGAGTTGACTTGTGTTAATCAATGAGGACTTAACCCAACCTAATCTAGAGTGGTGTAATCACTATCTACTAGTTAGAGGAGAGAGAAAGTACCAATTATAATGAAAACTCAAGTAAAATACCTTCAATATAGATGAATGCACAAGTTTAGGTATGATCCACTTATGTGAGATCATGGAAACCCTAATTATGATAATTGATGAATCTTAATCTCATATGAGGTCTTTAATGATGATGTTTCTCATACATGAGGATGTTACGAGATCAGTTCACCATGAGGTGAATAGTAAACCCTAATTGATGAAAACCAGGGAAACCTAGCTCTTATATGAGTAGGGAGATACAACTTCTTTAAATGAGTTATTTACTGTTATCAGTTGATTTAACCATGCAGGTTCCTTTATGAGGATGATCATATCCAGGTATGGATGATGATACTATATTCATTGAAAGCATGTTGTTAGCTTTATGAATAGTGATATATCCTGATGCCTTGTTAATAGAATCTTATGAGATTGATAGGCTGTGAGAGCCATGAATACCATTAAGGTCATGCTTTAAGAGATGACTTGTGATGAGAATATTGAGAAATGAAAATTGATGAGAGTTAGGCTTGTTACATTTAGTATTCTTCCTTCATAGTTTCTATGCTAATGATTAATGTTTGAAAACATGTATGATGATAAAATAATATTGAAATGTACCTAACTAATCAAGTATAATCATACCATGTAGAGCCCTGATCATAGATCCATCATTGTCAGGAGTTAAATGATGGTGAAACAGGTTTTCCTAAGGGAATTCTTGGAGCACATACTTTTGAATATGTGGGGTAATATGGATGTGAATTTCCTTACATCCTAGTGTAGGAATTGATGTAGATGTATCTTAATCTATCAATCCTTCACTATGTTTTATGCCGGGGTGATGTAACACTAATCTCCCGAGGAAATCTTTTATACCGCATCGATGAGAGATAAACAAGAAATATTTCGATAGCGAAGAGAGTACAGAATGCCACTGTGACTCTAATAGCGAAGTACCAGAATACCCTGGTAAGCTATAGTAGTAGAGATACTAAATGTCCTGCATGTTGATCCTCTTACTGACTGAGGAAGATGAGGTCATAAGAATCCGGCTCTTTTGATGACCTATGTATGCTACTGATGCGACTTAATAGTGATCGGTTGGAGTATGAGCGGTATACCTCATCTCCGTAGGGCATAATGATGTTTGTAAAACATAATCAACCGTGTAGCATATCTGCTTAGGTTGAACTGCGAGATACATTGGTTGAAGATACATTACTTAGTATACATGTTCTTCATATTCCTTAAATGTTGTTGTTCTAATTGATAACAATCTGCTGTTGATTACCTTAAAGCTTTGATTGCCTATGTTATCCTTGGTTGCTATAATAAAGCTTCTGGCGAAGAGTTATAACTCTCGCTGGGAAAATTATTTAAAATTGTCTCACCCTGTAGATTTCAACTTTTTAGGTGGTCGTCGAGGGCGAAGGAATCAATCTTCATGTGACCAATATCAGTAGTAGCAGCATCAGGAGCAGCAGTAAATCTCAGGTGGAGATTCAGACTGCTGAGTTGTATAGTTAGATAGTCAGTCCTATGTGTTCTCTGTACTCTCAGGTCCTTGGAGTCTTTTGGTCTGAGATTTTGGTTTTGAGTTCTTGAGATTTTGTACCATGTTGTATATAATTACTCAAGAAGTAATTATCTGAGATGTAAACAGTTTATCTCTTTTTATGAAAGAAGTTTTTATAGATTCAAGCTCTTATCTCGAAAAGTTTTAATTTCCCGTGATTTTTGTCTTCCGTTGTTAATCGAATCGCTTCTGCTAAGTTTATATCGTGGTTTTGGAGATCAGAGCCCACACATATACACTAAAATAAGGCATCATCATAAAGAAACATAAGATCATGTTTTAGAGGTTCGATAAAAATTTGCATACAAGATTGGAGTGCAACAATAGTAGAAGAGAGAGTTATATAACCCACCTTGAAGTGAAGATCAACTCCCAAGCTACGAAGCTCCAAAAGTGAAAACCACAACTTGAATCAACTCCATGGCCAAGAAAGATCAATTCAAGAGAAAAAGAGCAAACAAGGCCAAAGGAAAGCTCAAGAGAAGAGGGTGAAAACCCTAAGCTAAAAAGAAATAGGAAAGATGAGATCTCCATCTCACATAGGTACTACCATGGAAGACCATGAATTCGACCTCTATAGGAGAGAAGTTACTCAAGAAGACCACCATGGAGGACCATGGTTCAGACAAGGCAAGAAAGGAGGGTAGAGATATAAGAAAAATGAAATCAAGAGGAATAAACAACTTACCAAGCACAAGAATCACCAAACGATCAACAAAGGAAGATGCTTCAATACTAGATCACCACATGCAAGGTTCAACCTCTTTGCTCCTAGGTTGAGCTCCTTCTCTTCCAAGCACCAAAGGGGACGAGCTCCAAGAAAGAGGGGAGGAAGATAGGATGTAAAAGGATCACTTTCATCGGGAAATAGGGGTACAAATACTCAAGGGTAGGAGAGAGGTAAGGAAAGATAGGTGTCCAACTAAACAAGCCACTTGTACATCATAAGACATCCATGTAAGCATTAAAAATGCACATGCAACAATGGTTGTGAAAAGAAAGGTAACCCATCGAACTCACTCAGTCCAAAAGACCATCAGTCACATAGATCCTCTGCATCCAAAAACTCCTCAAAACCAAACGGTCATATAGCTTCTAAACCCTAGATCTTCATCGATCGAAGAAAAAGAAAAAGGTTCTTCAGCCAAAGAGAACACATGGAAAACTGCAAGGCCTCATCAACCTCTGAGTCAAGGTCAAAGAACATCAAGGTACGTTGCTGAAAACCAACTCAAAGGGTTAACACTCAAGAAAGGTCAACCATCTACACAAGGCACCAAAGCAAACCCTAACATCCACTCAAGATGCCACCTCAACATCCAAGGTCCAACAAGGCGCCCTTCAGAATCATTCTCTCTCTCATGATGCTAGGAACAAGTGGCACAACTGACATGTAACAAATTGCAAGATATACCCTAAATTGGGTAAATTGCAATCCAGGTCCAAAAAAAGCACACATATAACATAACTAGCTCAAACAACATTCAGACTGGACCAAATTGAAAACATTAGATTGTCACATGTTATTAAAGTTGATAACATGATTATATTACGGTGTGAAGCATCTTATTAAGCGAAGAAAGAAAGATCAAGCACTAATCTAAGTCAGGGGTCTTACAACCATAAACCCTAATAAGGATTTTGCCCCTGAAATCCTATAGGAAAAGGGATGGTTACTTCCTACGCATCTCATCTTTCAACTCGCACATGGCTTCCTCCATGGCACAATGACACCAATGTTGGTATGTATGCTCAGAGAGACAATCATATGATGATTGGAGTGTGGCATTGGATACCTAATTTGATAATAATAAAGGTAATTTTGTCTATCATGTTTGTATCAATCATGAGATGATGACACATACTTACTAGATGTATGAAGAAATATGTTCTCGATGACATATGTCTTCATGTACGTGACTTGAACAATGAGATCATACAAATGTTAAGATTACATACATTCTTGTTATGTCCCTACTCAGATATTACTGTGGAAGAAAAATTAACAACAATAATACATAAGACTAGAGTGTGTGTTGACTGATGATAGAGTCTCATTAGTCATGATATGTTATATGAAGTCAACACACATGTACATGTTAGGTAACAATGTATATCAGACAGACCCACTATGAGAGTGATACATGGAGACTATGGAATGGTAGTCAAAATCAGCTCTCATAGGGGACGTTTGTTAAGTGGGATTTGGCTAGATTGGATTGGATTTCTTGATCTAACGCCATAAATATTAAGTTTAGTTCATCAGAGGAGGAAAAAGAAAAAAATGCAGGACTTTCAATCATGCACTGGTTGCAGGAGATTGATTTCCTTTTTAAAACTACCAGATACCGTCATCCAGCTACTCGGGTTCCTTCTTTTCCACATGTGGGTCCTCTATTTGCACCTCTAGCCTCTGTCCATTGGGCCTGTCTGTCCTCCTTTTCTGCCTCTCTCTCTTGGGTCGACCATTGTCTCTCTCTTTTTCCATGATCACACCACCTTTCTTTCTCATCTCAAGCCTTCCATTATCTACCATTATTCCTTCTCTCTCATCTGCCAACATGCCCGTGATTCACTGCAACAACCATTCGAAGAATGTGAGCTTGATAACAAGGCTTTATGTTTATCCATCAACACTATCCAACAAACCCAAAATAAACCTGATAATTCTAGTTTTAGTTGGTCCAGCAAACCAAAGCCAAAATTTTATTTAGCTGGATTACCTAAATTCTAGATAATCATACTCCTGTACTTTGACAATCCTAAATTCATGAAAATCCAGACAAGTTCATGAAACCAAACATCCCCATAGTGATAAGTGGTGATTGTGGTTCTTAGACCTGAAGTCACTACATTCATCACATGTCATTTAGTACACTGACATCGTCCAACATAACCCTAAATAAGGATTCCCATAACAGTGATGATTGGGTATCCTTGACACATGGGGATTTGAGTGTGAGTGATGTAGATGGTATTTGTCCCTCCTACATGAGTTTGATATCCAAGGCCTCTTGATAAGCGAGACTAAGAAATGTATGACCATAATCATGTGACTCAATATGTAACATCCCAGGATTTGATGCCTCAGATAAGTTGATCTTAAAAGGAATGATTGGACTACCCATATCACCAAGGTGCGCCTCCTTTTTCGGGAACCCATCACTAAAGAACTCCATAGTTAAGCGTGCTCAGCTTGGAGTACTACTTGGATGGGTGGCCAGTCGGGAAGTTGACCCCTGCTTGCGCGTGAGTGAGGACAAAGCAAGTAGTTGAGGCTAGTGGTGGTCTGTGGGGCCAGTCGTCATTCCTGAAACTCTACTAGAGCTTTGGGAAGAGGGCCCAGCCATTACAAATGGTATCAGAGCCAATTCCCCTCAAGTAGGTGGGGCCCACATGGGCATGGCATGCCAGTCTTGAGCCGTGCGGTCCAGGCATGTAGGAAAGGTTTGTCCATGGTTGACGTAGCCACCCTTGCACTGGTATTCCATGATCGGGAGCTGGGAGTTCATGGGCCATTGTGGGTCTGCACTGAAATGGAGAAGAGATTATGAGGCCTTATAGTTGAGCCTTGATGAGGATGCCAAGAGTCTAAGTGGGAGAGATTTTAACATCCCAGGATTTGAGGCCTCATATAAGTTGATCTTAAAAGGAATGATTGGACTACCCATATCACCATGGTGCACCTCCTTTTCCGGGAACCCATCACTAAATAACTCCATAGTTTAGCATGCTCAACTTGGAGAAGTACTAGGATGGGTGACCAGTCGGGAAGTTGACCCCGACTTACGCGTGAGTGAGGACAAAGCACACAGTTGAGGCTAGTGGTGGTCTATGGGGCCAGTCGTCATTCCTGAAACTCTACTAGAGATTATGAGGCCTTATAGTTGAGCCTTGATGAGGACGTCAAGAGTCTAAGTGGGAGAGATTGTAACATCCCAGGATTTGAAGCCTCAGATAAGTTGATCTTAAAAGGAATGATTGGACTACCCATATCACCAAGGTGCACCTCCTTTTCTAGGAACCCATCACTATATAACTCCATAGTGAAGCATGCTCATCTTGGAGTAGTACTAGGATGGGTGACCAGTTGGGAAGTTGACCCCGACTTGCGCGTGAGGACAAAGTGCACAGTTAAGTCTAGTGGTGGTCTATGGGGCCAGTCGTCATTCCTAAAACTCTACTAGAGCTTTGGGCAGTGGGCCCGACCATTACAAAGATGTTACAACCCCAATTTTTGGGTTCATTTGAGAAATGTTATTTCTCATAATAAATATAAATGAAAAAATAATGATTTATTTTGATTGAATGCATGAATTTCGTTTAAAATAGCCTTGTTGATTTATTTGTAGGCTTTATTGGCTATTGGGCCCAATAACAAGGAAAAGACAAAAGGAACTCCATTATTGATAAGAAATGGAGAAAATAAAAATGTAGAAACCTCTAGAAGGTAGAAATATATAATCCAAAGGTGGATTTCGTGCCTCTTGGTTTCCTTGGGTCCCAAGAAGTCAAAAATTGCAAAGATAAAGCAATAAGAAAAGAAAAGATCAATTAAATATTTCTCTATTAAGAAAGAAAGTGAAAACAATGATAAAATGTGGGAAATAAGTGGAAAGAGACATAATTGAGTTATCCTTGGTGTATTTTCGTATCCATGAGGTTTCTAATATTAAAAGGAATGCCAAAGATGAAAAAGGAAAGGAAAGATAAAGAGGAATCCTTAAAAAGAATAAGGAAAATAAGTAAGATAATAAAAAATAGATAAAATATAAGTAAAAGGCTAAGGGATATTCCCAAGATGGGATTTCGAGCCATTAAGGTTCCTTGAGGTTCAAGGAACTCATAATAATAATTTAATGGCAAAGGAAAGAGAAAATAGTTGAGAAATATATATAATTGAGTGATAACTTGAAACTAAATAAAGGGACCCGATTTCTTTAGATAATGATCTCAAATTTGGCATGATGATAGATTAAGTAATTAAGAACTTTCCCTCAAATTTTGGGATCAAAAAGATTAACGGATTAGGAGATATGGATTTTTGAAAATCCCTAAAATAGATGAATTGTGTGAGCTTATGACTGTGGGATCGAGATCTGATGATCAGGAGATCATCACCTACCTCAGAACAGATAAGGAAAATCGAAAACGTAAAAGCAGAGTTTTCCAACGCAAATTCCTTGCACTTGAATGCATAGGCAAACTCAGAAACCTTTCCAAAGAATCAGGGGATTCAATCTGAGTTGATCTACCCTTGGTTTCCCTGTGTTTCATTGCCTCTGGACAATTTTCCCAATTTGGGACTTCTCAACGGCCATATGAGGACCTGTATATATAGGGGGGGGGGATACACACCATGTGCATAGCCCCAGAACCCCTTTATGAGTCCACGTGTATGAGGCAAGTTGATGAAAGCAACAGATTGCAGAAGATATCCCAACGTGTACCCTGACCAGGCCGCCCTTCTCGTCAGAGAAGAGTTCTGTCGTCCAAGCAATTCAGGCGAGTCGAGGAGCAATAGCGGCAGGATTCAAGTTCAAGGAGGAGAGACAAAGGTGGGGATGGCCTCGCCATGTGCCCAGGTTCAGCAAGTCGCAGAGTCAATGATGGAGTTGACCGTGGGCTTGTGCTGGACTGCGCGGGAGAGTTTCGTGTGAGGTAGAAGAAGACAGGGAGAAAAGACTCCCCTACCTCGGCAACCATGAGAAGGGTTCAAGGGTAGAAACGTAATCAACCACTATTGCACGGATACTAAAGTAAGTCTTGCTTGATCGATTTGTCATCTTCTTATAGGCTTAAAAGTAATTAACTTGCAAAAATCATAGAAAAATATTGATAGCTCTGATGAAAATAAGTTCTATATGAAAATTGATCAGAAAAATGCAAGGAATGCAATGAAAATGAAATTGATGCCTAATTCCACTTTAAATTCAAAATTTTATAAAGATGCTATATTTAAGGGTTTAATCAATGAAAAACCTTAATCATTGATGATAATTGAATTAGGAAGAGTTATGTGGATGAATAAAGTTGAAATTAACTTGTTGATTATAAAAGATACATTAAGATCTATAAGGGTGAACTTTACATGTAATTGTATTAATTTAGGGTTCCATGTGCATAAATGAGCTTTAATGGGCCTTGAAACCCTAATATTAGTCATTGTGACTCTTAATGGCTTTAATTGCTCGAATTCATAAATAAAGCTGAGATATGATGATTTTAAGCTATTTTGAGTATAAAAGTTCCTAATTGTTGTTAAATACCCTTAATGTGGAACTTAGGATTTTCTAGTGGATAAAAGGAAGAATTAATGATAAATAATGTTCATATGTGAATTAGAGCATAATGAACTACAAATTGATGATAAACGAGCATAATGACTTTGTCATAGATTAAAAAGGATAAAAATGATAGATTTAATGTAAAAGAGGCTTAATGGACTTAATTGATGGTTAATTGTGCAGTAATATGGAATTAAGGTTATGTGTTTGTAAAAGGTAACCTTAATAACTTTCGTAAAGGATAGATGAGAAAATTAGGGTTTAAAAAGAGTAAAGGGAAGTAAAACCCTAATTGCAAAGTAAACCCTAAAAAGAGGAAGAAACCCTAAAAAGGAATAGAAACCATAAGTAGCAAGATGGTTTGGATATTTTTTGATAAAAAGGAATTGAATGTAGTTTTAGGACTGAATTGTGTGCTTGCTTCATTCTGGATTACTTGCTTGATTGGATTATTCCTGCACCTGAGTCTGCCTAAGAGGTATGTGGTTACTTATGAATAATCGCCTTAGTTTCCTGAGGATTTTCCGGATGGTTAATCGCATTGAATGCAAATTATCAGTTTGGATGTTCATACTTGCAAATCATAAAGTCACTATGATTATCACATTAATAATAGAAGTATGTATTCCCGCACCTACATGCCACCCTGATGGATGATGCCAAAGGACAAGCCTAGATGGGTAGACCAATGGGCACCATGAGTGGTGACCCCAGGCACCAAGCTCGGGAATGAGAAGGTGGCTTATGATATTGCATGACTAGAGGGCACCATGAGTGGTGACCCCAAGCACCAAGCTCGGGATTGAGAAGGTGGCCTTTAGTCATGGGTAAAAGAACCCTAAGGTGGGTATGCCAGGGTTATGGCAAAAGTGGTTGACAATGTCATACTGGAAAATGTAAACTGGCTTGTTAATTAACTTGATTGTGACAATTAGATTGTTATCCATATGTGCAAATTTTGGTTGTCCCCACATACCAGTATATTTCGATATACTGACCGGAGTTTTGTTTGTCGACGTTTTAGGTAAAAGTTTGAAAAGAACCAACAGTAAAGTGGCATATGTGAAATTAATTAAGAATTAAAGTTCAAAGGAGGATTAGTTAGAGTAGACTCCTGATGCAGATAGATGTAGATATCCCAGTTTTGGAAAAGGTATGCAAAGTTTTATTTTATACCAATTTTCAGTTTAGTTGGTAAAATTTGTTAATTGTTATTGATTATTTGTCAAACCTTAGATCCGGGTTATTAGATAACAGCTCTGACCTTTCGGTCTCCCTTAAATGGGGGTTACTGGGAGGTGGGGTCATTACATTTGGTATCAGAGAGAGGTTCCTCACTTAATCTTTAATAATTATTAAATTTTACAAACTCCATATAACCCAAGGGAGTTATTAGAGGATTGTCTGAAAGACTCCCGGATTGTGTGACTGCTTTGTCAATGCCTTAGGATATGACTCGAAATAAGATACCATTAGGACTATCTCATCTTGTTCATCCCTTCTCAACTCAAATTTTGTTAAGGACCTTAAGGATTAGGGTTTTCTCTCTTTTCCTCACCCTCTTGAGGTATGGGTAAGGTTAATAAGGTCTAAGGAATCATCCACCAAATTAATGAAAAGCATGTAAATAAGATGTCATGGACATAAGCTTAATAGATTAAGTGCAAACTAAAGAATAGATACATGCTTAGGTCATATGACATGAGTTGTCTTTGCCCTCAGGAGAAGACTTGAGGCTAGACCTTCTTGTTAGGAGGGTTAGTAAAGAGAAAGTTAGTCTTGGAGGTAGAGATCTCCATTAAAAGTAGAGACCGGGCACATCCTCCGAGGATGACGTTAACCCTAACCCTATGTGGAGGTTAGAGAGAGAGAGATGACATGATGAGTTAGATGTCATGTTTATATGGGTTTTTTTATGGACATGCCTTTGGATTGCCATACGAGCCATGAGAGGTTGGATGTCCTAACACCTTTGGAAACCCAACCCTGGGAATGGTCGTGCATGTTTGAGCGAAGGATAGCTCCTTCATGGATGAGGTTAGAGAAGAACCTTTAGAAACCTTATGGGTTGTTGCAAGTAGGATATAGCTTGCACCCAGAGTACATCAATAGTATGAACAGTAAGTTCAAACCAAGGCCAGAATGACAGGATGGATGGCTTATGAGATAAGCATAATGGGCTAAGGATAATAATGAGCAAACATAAGGTTGAGCATAGGCTTCACCCACGTCGAGGTATGCCTATGAGCTTTATCCTTCATGGAGGGAGGACCTCTAGTAGTAAGGTTGGATGTGGAGTTAGCTCTAAAGAGAGAAAGAAGGACCCCAATAAGGAGGTTGGAAGCCTAAAACCCTGAGATATGAAGAACAATGGGGAGTTGAGGATGATGCGACCTAAGTGGATGATAGTGGTTTCCTTATGCTTGGCCCATGGAGGCTGGTGACATCTCGGTTTCCTTTAGAGGAATCCAACCCTAGAGAGAGGATGATGTTTCTGGTACCTATGTACCTATGGTATAAGTGTTTACCTGCTTCGATGAGATAAAGAGTGCCTTAGACCTTGAGGAGGTTTAAGTAACCAGTTGTGAGGCATAATACGAAGTTGGTTGTCCTTGAGGAGGACTCAACTCTGAGGTGTTTCTCATATAAAAGGATCATGGGAGTACATGACATACCTTGGACATGTTTGATTTGTGGTTAAGAGATTGAGAATGCAGTTGGATAACCAAAGGAGAACCTAGACCTAAGAGGGGAATCAGTGTATTCGATGCTCATAACAAGATGTGAGTCTCCATAGTTTCGAGCATGGTACTCCTCATGTGTAGAGGTAAAGGAAACCCCTTAAGTTAAGGGTATGTTTGATGAACCCCTCACAACTAAGTTGATATAATGTTGAGGAAAGAGAACAAGTATGACCTAGCATGGTTTAATAGGTGGTCTGCTTGTGCCTTAGTAGCTGTTGGGTTAGGCATGCTCATGTGAATGTAAACCCTAAGGACAGTTGTGACCTTGTTGTCAAGAGTTGTAGTTTCCTCCCATCCTGGGAGAGGGACCGTTTGGTAGGGCGTATACCAGTTTTTTTGGTTTTGAGGTAACCTAAAGAGGTTTCATAGGATCTTGAGAAGCTAAGTGAAAAGTACATGGTATGAGAATGAACATGTAGACCCACAGATAACCATCTCTAAGTGCATGTGGATGTGTTACCATGGAGGTAACCGATATGGGGCCTGACCAAGGTAGGCAGGTTGCCATGACCCCTATGAAGGGATGAAAGTCAGTCGTGAATGCAAAGAGAGATGATGAAGGCTTGGGTAAGGTTCTAAGCTAGACATGTACTATAATGGAATCCTAAGTCTATCCTAGGGTCAGGTGGGGATAAGACCGATGGAAGTAGGAGTTGCCTAATTCCCTAGTTGCACATGACCATAGGATCGGGAGGAAACAATTATCATTGTCTAAGGGCCATGGGTTAGGAGATTAATCACCTTCATGAACTCGTGGGACCCAAAGGGCAGATGAGTAGGGCACTCTCTAGATGCATAAGGGAAGAGGGATGACCCCAAAAGTGTTGGCACCCTATAGACCTAGAGGAGATGACCAAGGAATGTGTGTAAACCTCAATAGGTTCGAGACCAGTTTTCCATGGAAGTAATTTTTGATATCGTGATGTTTGTAGAGACATATGTGGCACGTTTTAACTTAGATGTAAAGGTGTACTGGCAAGGTGGGATGTACCATCTCTATTCTTGGAACAGGAAGAACTATGTATTTGGACTATAGCCAAATGCTTATTTCCTCTTGTTATGGGAGTGAGAGATAGGATAGTACGCATGCCATACACCAAGGATAAAGATGATGTGAGTTGGAACGTTGCTACAAGGTATGAGGATAGAGATGATAACATACCCTTATGGAGAGAATGATACATAGATGGTTTACAAACACTAAGAGTATTAAGGAGATCATCTTGTGTGGATGTGATACCATGAGCTATCTAGAATTTGCAAGTTATGCAAGGTTGAGTTTGATCACCATGAAGAGGAGCTTAGAGTTTCTTGATGAAGACAAACTTAGAGATGAGATGATAAGTAGAATACATGGAGGTGTATGTCTTCAACATTACCTAACAACTAAGGATAAGAAGTAGTAATGAATGCTCTGGTTAAGATATAGCTACCTAGTTTAGCTGGAAGCTAGAAGAAGTTGAGGTTGTTAGGCTATCCTTAAGATGAGAAAAAGAGATAAGTTTGGCTAACACCCAGATGTATCGAGAGCAATTAATCAAGTAAATGATTGTTTGGTTAGCCAGCCTAGTCCGTGATATAATGAAAGGATGGTTGTAGAACCTCAGATGAACTTCTTTGGAAAGGAAAGTGATGAAACCCTGATGAGAGTGGTTTAGGATTTCCAAGGTAACAAGCTTGAGGAATCATGACATACAGGAGATCATGGTTTGAAGATCACCAAACACCGTGATACTACAAAGATAGTAAGTGATAGTAGAACTTTGGTTGTTTGATGTGAAGTTGCATGTAGCATGTGGCCATGCAAGCCAAGGGTGAAGGATGAACACCAGTAACCCAGTGCTTTGACATAGATGATAAAGAGTCTCCGAGAGGGAGTGGGAGTTCACCACTATGGAAGTTGTGGTAAGTCTCCCCTAGACCAAGGAAGGTCGAGATCCAATATGGGTTATGGTAGATCGCCTTACCTAGATGACATGAGGAAGAAAGAATGTTGTCAAGGGACATATTTGGTTGAACTACTTAAGAGAGAAAGATGGTTCTTGAGTATGACCTAAAGGTTCACTTCCATGAGGTGGAAGTAGATACCTGAAGAACTCGATGTTAGTACAGTTTAACACCCCCTATACTAATGGTTAGTATGATCCAAACTAGAGGGTCTGATGAGAGCATGTGTGCTCATTCAGGGTGATACAAGAGACATTTATTAAGATGTGATATTAACCACCATAGCCTTTATCAGGATGCAAGAAGTTCTAGAAGGAGGTTGTGTCGGTCACCACTTCATTAAGATGATGTTGGTGTCGGAGGCCTCATGAAGGTCAGAAAAGAACCACAGTGTGTGTAGATGAAGTCACTTTGATCATTCTATGGCTGAGAGAGAGCCCAAGGGTGACATGAGTCATGAGCTTATGCAAAGCAGACTGACATGCAGTTCATTGTGGGAGAATATAATGTGAAAATCTGACCCCTCTAAGCTACACCTGAGAAAGCTGAGTCCCCAATATATGAGTCCATTTGAGATGGATTGGTGGAGAAGGTTGTGTTCAGACTTACCCCTCAGGATAACATGATGCATAATGTGTTCCATGAGTCCGATCTAGAGCATTATGTGAGGTACCCAAGCCATGTGCTGAGCCCTGAACCTATTCAACTTTTGAGAAGCTAAAATGTCCTGAGTCACCTATGAGGGTATGGTATACCAATGTAAGAAAGAACTCAGATGGAAGAATATGAGATGATGAAGGTTCTTGGGAAGCACCATGGAAAGGGTGAAGCCACATGAGAGCCCTGATGGACATAAGAAAGGCTTATCCTGATTAGTTTGCTTGATGGAATTTTGGGGGCAAAATTCTTATAAGAGGGGAAGGATGTTACAACCCCAATTTTTGGGTTCATTTGAGAAATGTAATTTCTCAAAATAAAGATAAATGAACAAATAATGATGTCTTTTGATTGAATGCATGAATTTCGTTTAAAATAGCCTTGTTGATGTATTTGTGGGCTTTATTGGCTATTGGGCCCAATAACAAGGAAAAGACAATAGGAACTCCATTATTGATAATAAATGGAGAAAATAAAAATGTAGAAACCTCTAGAAGGTAGAAATATATAATCAAAAGGTGGATTTCGTGCCTCTTCACTACTACAGAAATAGCCTTTGGCGTCGGTTGTTTAACCCCCTTTGGCGTTGATTTTTGAGCGACGCCTATTTGGGCGCCGCTAAAGGTCGAACACTTCGGCGTCGGGTTTTTAACCAACACCTATTTAACATATAGGCGTCGGTCTTTTAGTAGATAACCGATGCCAAAAGGGTTTGCGCCATAGAAAACAACGTCATCTAGGACACATTCTGCGTCGGTTATCTACTAAAAGACCGATGCCATACTTCAAGACGACACGGTCGTGCTTCCCTGCACGACAGTGTTTAGTACTATAGGCATCAGTTTTATATGAATAAGTGACGCCTTTTCCACCACGGCCGTGCTTTCCTGCACGGTCGGGTTGTTTGTAATATTAGGTGTCAGTTTTTATCCAATAACCGACGCTGTAGGTCTTTGCTGATAGTTTTCTGTAAATAACCGACGCCTATATCTATTTTTTTTTCATATCAGTTTGCAGGCCTGCTGTGGCTGGTCAGCAGGATGAGAACCTGCAGTTTAGTTTTCTGAACTGTAGGTTTACGACATCCATTGATATCAGCCTACAAATAGGCCACAAACCTGCAAAAGTCCCAAGGAAAATTTCACACAAGTAGATACATTCAGACATCAATTCAATTCTCACATTCACACATATAGAAACATTCAAATACATGTATTAACATTCAGAAATATTCATTTACAAAGTATCATTCATTATCGCTATCAACATCCCAATTATATCTTACAGTTGCCATTGCTTGTATGGCTTTTGCCCATTCTTCTCTTATTTCATTTAATGCTTCCATCGTATATGGAGCATGTATATTTTTTAAGCGTTTACCTATAGTGTGGTCAGTTTTAAACACCTGCAAAGAGAATGATGTATATATATAAGTAATAATATAAAAATAAGATTGATATATTTCATACTAACTAATGAGACTATATATAATACCTCATGTATGGTATCGATGTCCAATGCGGCATGTTTTATAATAATATGCATAAATCGCATCACATAGTATGCGCATGCCCAGCCATTGTCTTGTGTAGCACACTATAAATTGAAACATACAAAATAATACAACTAAGCACAATTCACATCAATAATATATACATTGGAGTCGGGAACTTACTTGTACGTTCTTCCAATTTATTGGCTGGTTCTTTTTCCTTGGGACCATTCCTCCAGCCTTTTTGAATGCATCTAAACCCCTACATGTTAATATAACACAGTAAATTACATAAGTAAATAGTAATGTAATAACAGATGTTAACAGATACAAAAATGAAATATTTCTCACCAGAATAATGGCATTCTCATTACGTGTCCAATTTTAGTGTTTAATGTACTTCCCGCGGGATCTAGATAATAAACAGTGAATGTCCCGGGGACAATAACTAGTAACTCCCAATGTTTACCGCTACAGGTAAAAAGTTAACAATTAATAACTCAAAATGCACAATAAAAATGGAATTTTCTTAAGTCCAAATTATAAATAAAGTAAACTTACTTGACATTGAATGGAGCTATTATTATCGTCTTCTTTTGCTGACCAAAAATTGTAAAAGCATCTATACAGTATTGTTGAACATTATCAGGGTCTTTAGCTACCATACTAATCAATGATGGAAACAAAAATCCCACATGATCAAATGCAAATTGTTTACAATGATCTTTGACTAAGTAGCTGCAAAACATGTATTACGTATGCATTAATAAATAAGAAACCAGATCACCGGATCTTACACAAGGTATATGGATGTATAAACAAGATCTCACCTTATCCATGTCTCTATCATTGATGTATTCAGCCAATCATACATAAACAACTCAATAATATCTTGTATAAATAAAGAGCTATCGTATGATTGACCTGCATAATCTGAATCTAAAGAAACAATTATCGGGCAATGCATATTATGTGCCCGTAGCCAACATGCCATTCCCCTACAAGAAGGACCTAACGGGTATGTTAGGTCAGTTGGAACCCAAGTTGGTAATGCGGGAAGTGGAGGTGGAGGCCTAGGTGCTCCTGGTGTCTTCTTTTTAACCTGTATATATAATTTCAGATCAGTTGACATCATATATACACATTAACAGTCTAAATCAATGTAAATTTATCTTACAATTTCAGTAGTGTAGACGACATCTACTTTGGGCCACAATATGACCCCACCTTCTGCCTCAGCAAGTGTATCAATATCCGGGTGGGGATATGGCAATGTAGTTTCCCTCCAATCGGGTAACACACGTAATGGGCCCACACGAACGTAGCCCTGTGGCATTGGAGTCCCGTGAAACCTTTCCCCAGGAAGGGACGGGTAAGCCTGTGCCTCTGCAACAACATAGTCTTGTATTCTTAAGCGGCATGGCTTCAATGCCTACAAATTTACGTAAAGAATGTTATACATATATACATATCATCTTGAAAACATATCATCTTGAAAAGACTAGCTACAATGTCATAAACAATACTTACAGCAGATGTGTTAGGCGATGGGTCTCCAGGATTACTCGCAGTCTGTGCATCAGGAGAAGAGTGGGTCGCCATAGGCTGATTGGAAGCCTAAGATGCTTGCCACCGCAGCAATTCTTCCTTGACCTTCTCAGCAACTACATCGTTGACCTTCTTAGCAACTATATCCTCGACTCTCTTATTCTCCTATACATGGATAAAAGAAACATTATCTTCTTATTATTGAATTTCCTTTTGCAGTAACATTCTAAAAAAAGAATAGGTTACCTCTTCTTGAGAAAGTCCCGCTCTGGGTTTGCGTTGGGATGGCCCAAAGAATGCTTTGATGCCCACACCAGCGCCTGCACCCCTAACACGTTCAAGATGCTCTGGGTTACCCAGAGCAACTATCAATTCATCCCTTGTGCCCTGAGGGATGAACGTGCCTTGTTTCCTCTGCTCATGGAACTCCCGCTAATCACCATCAACAGAAATTGGTAAATTAACACCACAAATAATCAATATTCAAATGATTGCTCTAAGAGTTGTATTTTACCATTTTCGCAGCCACCTCAGCAGTTACGGGCTTCTTTATTTCACCCTTCTTGTTTTGCCTCCCAGCTATCCAGATATCATGGCGAGGCATGGGTGTGACAGACTCCTGAGTAGGAGCAGACTCCTGAGTAGCCGCAGACTCTGCATGTAGTCTTTGGCGAACGCTTGCATAGCCTTTTGGACCCATAGTGTGGTCATGCACATTCAGTGCACGCCTTGCTTTTTGTGCATCACTGAGGGCCTAGTTAGTATGCACATTAATGATTTGGTTAGTATCACTAAATGTTAATCTTGAATAGATGAATACAATGTATATTAATTAAATTGGGAGTGACACCTAATACCTTGAATTCTTCAGATTTTCTTGAAGCAACAAAATTGTCGCAATCTTCTTTGTCCAAGAAGTTCCATTGTTCAAGGGCTGACTTCTTTTTCTTATCACCCTCTTTTATGTATTCTCTGTTCAGATTTGTCCTATAATTCCTAAGCATCTTTCCAGCGCGTTGCATCACACTTTTACGATGCAACTTCTCATCCAATGCAAACAAATTCTGTAAAATAGAAATGTTATGAACTAGTATCCAAAATAGAATTGCAAATAATAGAATTTGTAATCTACAAAATAGAATTGCAAATAATAATAACTCACGCATAAATCCTTCCATATCAAGTCTTTTTTCCCCTGAGGAAATTTATGCCAATTATCATACTTAACACCACAATGGCTCCGAGTGGTACACCCAAGATAGTTTACAAAATTATTGCGGTTCACTCCAATTGCATTTCCTCCATTATCAAACTCCACAACCAATTTGGATCCACTGCCACTAAGCGCTATTAACTTCTTCAACAGAGTGATGCCCCTTTTCTTGTTAAGTGTTTGGTGCTGCGCATCAAGTTGCTCTAGTGCTTTAGTGGGTACATGTGCATCATCAACCTAAAATTTTGACAAAAATAAACACACTGAATTAGCCCAATATAGAAATATAAGATATATGACATAAATAGAAGATAATGAATTTTATAGAAATACAGGATATGTTTTTAGAACTTACATTGGTATCCTCGCCATGCTCGTCATGGACAGCATGCTCATCATGGACTTCATGCTCATCATGGACATCATGCTCATCATGGTCAGCCATCTGAAAATGTCATTAAAAAGGCAATCATTTAGCATTTTTATTAACTAGAAAAAGGCAAACATTCATCATTTGTATTAACATACATGTCTCTAAAATTGTGATCTTTTATCAATTAACAATCCTTCATTGTGATCTCCGCGCACATATAAGTCATCATTAGCTTCAATATTTTGTGGAGTTGGCAACCCAACTGAGAATGGACTGGAGTCATCATACTTATCATAGTACTCTTCTTCATCTATAGGATCTTCAATGAACTGTCTTTTACCATGAAGAACAACCGATCATTGATCATTTGCAGGATCATCGATATAGAATATTTGATTCGCCTGTGATGCCAATATGAATGGTTCACCCTTCTCGCCAATCTTTTCAAAGTTCACCAAAGTGAAACCCAATTCATCCACTATAACTCCTTTGGTGTTATCAACCCAATTACATTTAAAGAGCGGAATTTTGAAATCTATGTAGTCAAACTCCCAAATGTCTTCAATGACACCGTAATATGACATTTTAGCTTCACGTGGACTCTTATCCTTTGCACTTGCAAAGTACATAGTCGATGCTTGAAGAGTGACCCAACTATTTTGGAAGACACTCTTATCATCTTAGTGCTTTGTGTAATATGTGAATCCATTAATGTCATACCCTTCATAAGACATAACATTCGGTTTTGGTTTAAAGGCGTGGCATTTGATAGTTTCTGTAATATCATTTGGTGTTTGAGATAGTTGATGTAAGACTTTATCTTCAAACCACTTAGTAAAAGTCTTATTATGCTCTCTAGCAAGCCACATTGAACTTGCTCGAGGATGTTGTCTCTTTATGAAATTGGTATGTTCCTCGATATAAACACTCACTTCGTCCATATTGTGTAAAATATACAAGTGAGCTTGTTCCAACTGCTCACGGCTGATTACTTTCACCCGTGATCCCAAAATTCCTTTGCCCTCCTCAATATTCTTGTCATTATCAGGAGTGTCATTACCACTGAGAAAGTCATTGCAAAAATCCATAACCTCTCTCGCCACATAACCTTCAATAATACTCCCTTCAGGCCGATAACGGTTTCGAACATCACCTTTAAAAACGCTCATGTATCGTTCAAAGGGATACATCCAATGCAAGAAAATTGGTCCCATCATTTTCACTTCCCTAGTCAAGTGGGCAACAAGATGTACCATGATATCAAAGAATGAAGGAGGGAAATACATCTCAAGCTGACATAGGGTAACAACCACTTCTCTTTGCAAATTATCGAGAGTATCAGGGTCAATAACTTTGCTGCATGGACTGTTGAAAAAGAAACAAAGTCTGGTAATTGCAAACCTTACATGCTTTGGCAATATAGATCGAATTGCCACGGGCAATATTTGTTGCATTAGAGTGTGACAATCATGAGATTTAAGACCTATCAACTTCAGATCTTTCATTGATACCAATCTACGGATGTTGGATGAGTAACCATGTGGCACCTTAACATTTACCAAGCATTCACAAAAAGTTTTCTTCTCCTTTCGAGACAACGTGTAACAAGCGGGAGGTAAGTATGTTCTTTTATTACCCATTTCACGTAATTCTGTTAATTCTGACCTTATTCCCATTTCACGTAGGTCCAGTCTAGATTTTATCCCATCTTTAGTCTTACCTGGTATATTTAACAGAGTACCAATGATGCTATCACAGACATTTTTCTCAACGTGCATTACATCGATACAATGCCTGACTGTCAAAAAAACTCCAATAAGGAAGATCCCAAAATATTGACTTCTTCTTGAATGAATAATTGTCACTCCGTGTGGCCATACTACATTGTGATTTCTTACCAAATTCATTGACAATGTCTTTTACTCTTGCATAAACAACATCCCCTGGTATAGGTTTAGGTGCACTCCGTTCATCATTCCATCCATTGAATGCTTTGCTCTTCCTACGATACGGATGGAATTTTAAAATAAACCTTCGATCACCAAGATATACAGTCTTGCCGCCATGTTTTAGTCTTATTGAATCAGTGTTTTCTTCACATATAGGACACGCTTTAGCTCCTTTGACACTATATCCAGACAAATTCCCATATGCTGGAAAGTCATTAACAGTGCAAAACAACATAGCGTGCAAACGAAATGTCTCTCTTGCTGAAGCATCATAGGTCATCACACCTTCAGCCCAAAGTTTCTTTAAGTCATCAATCAAAGGTTCAAGATAAACATCGATATCATTTCCGGGTTGTTTAGGGCCCGATATCAACAATGACAACATAACGTACTTATTTTTCATACACATCCAGGGAGGAAGATTGTATATAACAAGCATGACTGGCCAAGTGCTATGTTGGCTGCTCAATGTCCCGTACAGATTCATCCCATCTATACAAAGCCCAAGTCTTAGATTCCTATCTTCTTCACCAAAATTGGGGTACAATAGAGCAATCTTCTTCCACTATGGGGAATCAGACGCATGTCGTAGGATCCCATCATTATTTTTCTTAACATCTGCATGCCACCTCAAATTCTTCGCATCTTTTGGATTTGCAAACAAGCGTTGAAACCATGATATTATAGGTATATACCACAACACCTTGGCAGGAGAACCAGTTTTGGACTCCCCCGAAGTCGTCAATTTATACCTTGACGCACCACATTTTGGACAATCTTTCAAATCTACATAGTCCTTTTGAAATAATACACAATCATTCGGGCATGCGTGTATCTTCTTGGCCTCCATTCCCATTTGGCACAACATTTTCTTTACATGGTATGTTGAGATTGGCAGCTCGTTTCCTTCAGGAAGCATTTCTTTCAACAAAGTCAACAATGAAGTGAAGCTTTTGTCGCTCCATCTATTGTTAGCTTTCAACTTATACAATCTCAACACAGTGCTAAGCTTCGTAAACTTAGCACAGCCTGTGTATAATGGTATCTCAGCATCATGCACAATGTTTCTAAAGATAGGAGGTGGATCGGTGTGCTCTACCCTACAACTATCCATCATCGCATCAACGATGTCTGTTGGAACTGGTTCGTTCACATTTACGTCATCGGAGGCAATTTCTTCTTCCACCCAAGAACTGCTATCGACATCTACTGGTTTCGATTTTGAAATCTCTCCATGCCAGTGCCATTCTGTATATCCTTGTACAATCCCGTTGCACATGACATGACTTTTGATTTCCTCACCAGTGTTGACTTTCAAGTTGTTACCGCAATGCCTACATGGATAGTAGAACCTATCTGTAGGTTTTTTCCTATGTTCCTCGACAAATCTAATAAACTGATCAAGACCAGATATAAACTCTGGGGTGCAACGATTACGAATGGACATCCATGATCTATCCATTCTATGATCAGAGAAAACAAGTATATATTAGGAAACAAGTATATATTAAGAAAAGATTAGGGTATACACTTACATCCTAAGTGTATAATGTGATGTCATTCTTATATATAATAAATATGTACCACCTATCCCATCCTTGAACACCTAATCTCACTAGTAAGTGTATAATATGTATTGGGTTTTCAAGAAAATTTCGACAACATTTCCCCACTGTTCTCTAAGTACATATGTACTTAGAGAACAAATGGGGAAATGCTACCGAAATTTTCTCGAAAACCCAATACACATTATACACTTACATCCTAAGTGAGATTAGGTGTTCAAGAACAGTCCCAAACCGGGGACTATCTAAGATTTACTCCTAATGAGTCAATCTTGGACGGGTTTCTAGGCCAACAAACACAATATTAGATATCTACAATGAAGCCGGACTCCATACAAACAGTATATAATTTAGTGATTGTTCATTCTAATTTATACCAATGTACAAGTAATATAAAGAACAATGATTGTTCACTTTCTAGGCCAACAAACAAAACAAGAGATCCTTTTTCTAGAAATATGGACAAATGGAAGTTTAACTCCAAAAGAAGCACTTTATGAGGCTTCTCGTAACACATGTGATGTCATTCTTATATATAATAAATGTGTACCACCTATCCCATCCTTGAACACCTAATCTCACTAGTAAGTGTATAATGTGTATTGGGTTTTCAAGAAAATTTCGGCAGCATTTCCCTGCTGTTCTCTAAGTACATATGTACTTAGAGAACAAATGAGGAAATGCTACCGAAATTTTCTCGAAAACCCAATACACATTATACACTTACATCCTAAGTGAGATTAGGTGTTCAAGAACAGTCCCAAACCGGGGACTATCCTAGATTTACTCCTAATGAGTCAATCTTGGACGGGTTTCTAGGCCAACAAACACAATAATAGATATGTACATGTTAGGCTTTCATCACAATTGATGTTAGGGTTTCATCAATGTTAGTGTTTAATCAAATCAAATTAGGATGCTAGAATGGACAAGTTTAAATCAAATTAGGGTTTAAATCAAATCAAACACGGCCGTGGCTGTGTTGGCCTACCACGGTCGTGCTGCCCAGCACGGCCGTGGTAGGCCATTCTTCTCAGTTCTCAGTGAAAGAAGTAGAACACTAACTAGTCTTAGGTTTTGAAGTCAGAGCAGCAAGCAGAGCAGAGCAGCGGGCGGCAAGGAAGAAGACAAGGAAGAAGGTGCTACGGCTAATACCTTGTGAGCAGCAGAGGCAAGCAAGAAGACAACGCCACAGTAGGGTGTGAGCAGGGAGGAAGGAGCGGGCGGCGGCGGTGCAAGGAGGAAGGCGGCGGGCGGCGGCGGTGACGCAGAGTAGCAACAGGGATCGTCGGCAGCGAGCAAGAAGTAGCAGGCACCAGGCACCAGGCGGCAATTTTGGGAGAGCGCACAGGAGAATCGATGAAACAGGAAGAAAGGGGGAAGAGTCGGGTGATCGGGCCTCTATTAAGTTGGTCAACGGCGTCGGTTATCTAGGACAACTGACGCCTATTATCTTCAGCGTCAGTTGATCGTAATAACTGACGTCCAATTAGACAATCTTTACCCCAAATTAATTGGAGGGAACTATTATCAGCGTCGGTTATCCAAGGATAACCGACACCGAAAGTGGAAATTTTTGCGCAAAATTTCATTTCACATAGGCGTCGATGAATTGTTAAACAACTGACGCTGTATGTGACCTAGATTTTTTTCGCTCAGAAATTGGATTTTGCGGGCGCCTTTAGGTGTCGGTTGGTTACACTCAGCCGACGCTGAATACAAATCAGTACCCGTGTCTGGCTGGTCTTCAAATATAGATGTTGGTTTGTATAAATAACCGACGCCGAATATTATAGGCGTCGGTTGTCCAAAATAACCGACGCCCAGAAAAGCGACATTGAACGCTATTTCTGTAGTAGTGTTTGGGTTCCTTGGATCCCAAGGAGTCAAAAATTGCAAAGATAAAGCAATAAGAAAAGAAAAGATCAATTAAATATTTCTTTATTAAGAAAGAAATTGAAAACAATGATAAAATGTGGGAAATAAGTGGAAAGAGGCATAATTGAGTTATCCTTGGTGGATTTTCATATCCATGAGGTTTATAATATTAAAAGGAATGCCAAAGAGGAAAAAGGAAAGGAAAGATAAAGAGGAATCCTTAAAAAGAATAAGGAAAATAAGTAAGATAATAAGAAAATAGATAAAATATAAGTAAAAGGCTAAGGGTTATTCCCAAGATGGGATTTCGAGCCATTAAGGTTCCTTGAGTTCCGAGGAACTCATAATAATAATTTATTGGCAAAGGAAAGAGAAAATAGTTGAGAATAATATATAATTGAGTAATAACTTGCAACTAAATAAAGGGACCCAATTTATTTAGATAATGATCTCAAATTTGTCATGATAATAGATTAAGTAATTACGAACTATCCTTCAAAATTTGGGATCATAAAGCTTAACGGATTAGGAGATATGGATTTTTGAAAATTCCTAAAATAAATGAATTGTGTGAGCTTGTGACCGTGGGATCGAGATCTGATGATCAGGAGATCATCACCTACCTCAGAACAGATAAGGAAAATCAGAAACGTAAAAGCAGAGTTTTCCAATAGATTCCTTGCACTTGAATGCATAGGCAAACTCGGAAACCTTTCCAAAGAATCTGGGGGATCAATCTGTGTTGATCTACCCCTGGTTTCCCTGTGTTTCGTTGCCTCTAGACAATTTGCCCAATTTTGGACTTCTCGACGGCCATATGAGGACATGTATATATAGGGTGGGCTACACACCATGTGCATAGCCACAGAACCCCTCTATGAGTCCGTGTGGATGAGGCAAGTTGATGAGAGCAACCGATTGCAGAAGATCTCGCAACCTGTACCCTGACCAAGCCGCACTTCTCACCGGAGAAGAGCTCTATCGTACGAGCAATTCAGGCAATTCGAGGAGAAATAGAGGCATGCTTTGATTTCAGGGAGGAGAGATGAAGGTGGGGATGCCCTTGCCATGCGCCCAGGTTCAGCAAGTCGCAGAGTCAACGATGGAGTTGACCGCGGGCTTGTGCTGGACTGCGCGGGAGAGTTCTGCGCGATGTAGAAGAAGATAGGGAGAAAAGTCTCCCCTACCCTGGTAGCCGTGAGAAGGGTTCAAGGGTAGATTTGTAATCAACCACTATTGCACGGATACCAAAGTAAATCCTACTTGATCGATGTGTCATCTTCTTAATGGCTTAAAAGTAATTAACTTGCAAAAATCATAGAAAAAGATTGATAGCTCTAATGAAAATAAGTTGTATATGAAAATTGATCAGAAAAATGTAAGGAATGCAATGAAAATGAAATTGATTCCTAATTCTACTTTCAATTCAAAATTTTTATAAAGATGCTATCTTTAAGGGTTTAATTAATGAAAAACCTTAATCATTGATGATAATCGAATTGGGAAGAGTTTGTGGATGACTAAAGTTGAAATTAACCTGTTGATTATAAAAGATACATTAAGATCCATAAGGGTGAACTTTACATGTAATTGGATTAATTTAGGGTTCCATGTGCATAAATGAGCTTTAATGGGCCTTGAAACCCTAATATTAGTCATTGTGACTCTTAATGACTTGAATTGCTCAAATTCATAAATAAAGCTGAGATATGACGATTTTAAGCTATTTCGAGTATAAAAGTTCCTAATTGTGGTTTAATACCCTTAATGTGGAACTTAGGGTTTCCTAGTGGATAAAAGGAAGAAATAATGATAAATAACGTTCAAATGTGAATTAGAGCATAATGAACTATGAATTGATGATAAATGAGCATAATGACTTTGTCATAGATTAAAAAGGATAAAAATTATAGCTTTAATGTAAAAGAGGCTTAATTGACGTAATTGATGGTTAATTGTGCATTAATTTGGAATTAAGGTTATGTGTTTGTAAAAGGTAACCTTAATAACTTTCGTAAAGGATAGATGAGAAAACTAGGGTTTAAAAAGAGTAAAGGGAAGTAAAACCCAAATTGCAAAGTAAACCCTAAAAAGAGGAAGAAACCCTAATAAGGAATAGAAACCATAAGTAGCAAGATGGTTTGGATAGATTTTGATAAAAAGGAAGTGAATGTAATTTTAGGACTGAATTGTGTGCTTGCTTGATTCTAGATTACTTGCTTGTTTGGATTATTCCTGCACCTGAGCCTGCCTTATAGGTATGTGGTTAGTTATGAATAACTGCCTTAGTTTTCTAAGGATTTTCCACATGGTTAATCGCATTGAATGAAAATTATCAGTTTGGATGTTCATACTTACTAATCATAAAGTCACTATGATTATCACATTAATGATAGAAGTATGTATTCTCGCACCTACATGCCACCCTGATGGATGATGCCAAAGGTCAGGCCCATATGGGTAGACCAATGGGCACCATGAGTGGTGACCCCAGACACCAAGCTCGGGAATGAGGAGGTGGCCTATGATATTGCTTGACTAGAGGGCACCATGAGTGGTGACCCCAGGCACCAAGCTCAGGATTGATAAGGTGGCCTTAAGTCATGGGCAAAAGAAACCCTAAGGTGGGTATGCCAGGGTTAGGGCAAAAGCGGTGGAGAATGTCATACTAGAAAATGTAAATTGGCTTGTTAATTAAATTGATTGTGACAATTAGATTGTTATCCATATGTGCAAACATTTAGTTGTCCCTACATACCAGTATATTTTGATATACTAACAGACATTTTGTTTGTCGACATTTTAGGTACAAGTTTGAAAAGAACCAACAGTAAAGTGGCATATGTGAAATTAATTAAGAATTAAAGTTCAAAGGAGGATTAGTTAGAGTAGACTCCTGATGCGGATAGATGTAGATATCCCAGTTTTGGAAAAGGTATGAAAAGTTTTAGTTTATACCCGTTTTCAGTTTAGTTGGTAAAATTTGTTAATTGTTATTGATTATTTGTCAAACCTTAGATCCGGGTTATTAGATAACGGATCTGACCTTTCAATCTCCCTTAAATGGGGGTTACTGGGAGGCGGGGTCGTTACACAATATGTGATATGTGAGCTCACATGCATCTCATACTGTTTGCTCTAGTTAACATGGATTGACCGTTGAGAGGATGATGATTCCATGCCTCAAGTTCAATATGGATATCAGCAATAAAGAAACTATACAATCACGATAACACTGATCACAAATTATAGGTTGAAGTTGTTCAACAACTTTTCGAATTACTTGGGTAGCAATGATGTGTGACGAGGCACCTCTCTTTATTTGTGATGTCATAATTGGTTATGGACATTCATTACCAATGTTATTCTGGACCTATAGGGTGACATACATAGGATACACTTGAATTAATAGAGTATATTCATGAATAATGTTTAGATTTATTACTAACGGTGGTTAGATATTCAATTAAAAAATTGAGGTTCAAAATTTACTGATGGGACTTTGAACAAATCAGTTCAAGGGTTGAACTGATAGGTTGGAGTGTCAGGTCAATTGAAATCAATATTGGTTCAACTTTTCCTGAACTGGACAAGAGAAATGACCATTTCACTTGTGAAATGATCGTATCACAATGTGAAGTGACCGTTTCACAATGTGAGATAACCAGTTCACCCTTTGGGTTTCCATGTCCAGTTGCTAATTCAATTGGAATAAGGATTGATGTTGATGTCATGTTTAGCATTAATAAAGTATTGAATACCAATGTGATTAAAAATATGAAATTGCATGAACCGACCAGTTCACTTAGTGAACTGACCAGCTCATGCACCAATCAGCTAGTTGGCTGTCTGAATTGACCAGTTCATTTATCATGGTTCTAGAAAATTCATGATTCTGAACCCTTCTACTCCCACATAGACTAGGAACCCAAACCCTATCTCCTTCTATAAATAAAGGGGTATTGAAGGCTTCCCAACACACACAATTGAGAATCAATTGCTCTGAAAATTGTTGTCCTCTATGGTTGTGATAACCAATAGAGAATCGGAGAAAGTCCTACCTAATAAAGGGAGGGATAGCGAGGGAGATAACAAGTTAGAACAATTGTGGAGCATATCAGTGACTAGTACACTGATAGAAGGGAACAGCTCCTTACCATTGGCTCTGGTATCGCAACATTGAGTTCTTGTTGTTCTATGTGAACTACTCTAGTGGTGGTAGGCCTTTGTCTGCCACTAGGACATCGTCAATTGATGTCTATGGTGCTACACTAGGAGGTCAGTAGAGATGATTGTTTGAGTGGTGATGCTACTGAAGTAGAGTGATGCTACCTGAAGGAGAAGAAATATGATGCTACTGCAAGGGTAATGTCACTAGACTTGCTCCAGGACTAGGTATAACCTTGCAACCTTTCCTTCCTAGATACATTGTTGTTGATGCGATATTTCTATCATGGGAAACTGGCATTTAAATTTTTGTTTCCACTACCAATACATGTGCCCAATTACCTACAACCACAAAGCCTTAACCAACACTATATCCTTCTTCTTCAACTGCTTCACCCTTCTAACAAGGATCAACATGGGACCCTCCATGTACAACACATCCTATCCCAACTCAACCTGCATAGGCTACAACACCAACTCAATGTACGAGAGACACTTCCTCGACATGGAAACATGGAAAATAGGGTGCAACATGTGCAACTCAGATGATAGCTCCAACTATGATGGAACCTACATTTTCAATGACGTATATGATTGGGGCAGCCTGTACTTGAAAGACATGGATGTATATATTCATCTGAATCACATGAGTGTCAGCTATATCTACTAGTGCTATTGTTTCTATGACTACAATAGATCATAAGATGATGTAAATATTCCATAAGCTCCCACCCTTCTATTAAACTTAAAATCTACTTAAACACCTAATAGTGTACGCCCTGTACCCTAAAGTGAAGAGGTCAAAGTAGAACATAGGGCCTAGGATCATTGAAGCGTGACTCTTATGTTGAGGCCCCAATAGTTTACAAGCCTAAAACTTACTCCTTAAAATAGGCACACCCAAATAAAATATACCAAAACATTTTCATGATCATGGAAAAAGGTGAGGCAAGTCCCCATGATCAACCTCATAAGAGGATAATTGAGGATATAATTCCCCAGGGGTGAGTCCTATCCAATCTTCACATTCATCATCCTAAAACCTATACCCAGGGGGATTCCAAAAAAGGATAAGTCCAATTAGAGAAGATGGATGTTGAAACTCTTTGTTGCAATCATCACTTTATCTCTTAAACATAGGTGGGACTAAACTCTGTATGAACTAATACTGGACTTATGAGATGGGAAACCCTTTCTAGGAAAACCCCATTCTTTTCCTATGAAATCTTAGTCTTTGATGTTAAGGCCATGAGCGTCAATGTCAAATCAAAAGCTTAAATAAAAAGACCCACCATTAGTGGGAACCTTTTAAAAGATAATAATGCCCTATTAATAGGAAAACACATGCTATGTGGTGGATCACTACACGAATGCATGTCTGGATTAAAGCTTACTAGGATGTCTCTCACATCTAGCTCCTTGGCCCAATCATGTAAGAAATTTTCATTGAAGAACCCATGACATACTTATATGGCGTGACTTTAGCACATAGCTTGAAACCCAAGTCCAATAATTTTTTTATCAATTTTATCCCCTTGGACAATGTTCCTCCTCATCACTTAATAGGCTACAAATGTTTAGAGAGAGGAAACACCTATCCTCATATCAAGATGAGAGATAGCTTAAAGATTTTGGGATTTCAACCTTCCAACTTCATTAAAGGAGATGGATAAGGAGTCAACACTCTATGTGAAAACCTACAAATATCCCTAGGATCCTAAAATGCATATGACAACAGTTATAGATTGTTCCCAATCATACGATTTTATATAAGGAGCTCATAGAAATATGTACCTAAAGGACCAATGTTATAACATGTTATTCCCATTTTTTATACATATTTGATTACAAATAATGTTATATTATGAACATAATAGAAAGATGGTTATGTATATGTCTTGTTTGAAAATTATGGTTTAAGAGTGCAAATAATCCATACATAATGGATTTCATGTAGTTTACTATTTTCAATAATCCAATAATAAGGTAGCAGAAAGAAAGGGATAAAATCCAATAATAAATATGTTATTCAATGTAAAGGATAATTAGTGTTTTACATATAGAAATATGAGGAGTTCTCTACAAAAATGTTTTCGAAGGAAATAAATTGAATACATTTTAGTTTCATATTGTATTTAATGAGAAGAACAAGTGGCGTCAACACCAACAAGGGCCACAGTTTTGGGGTCTTCTCTCATGTCTATGCTACGTCTAGATACTGCTTGTCCATGGGTAGTGAGGCTCGTCTGAAGTATCTTGTGGGCAGATCTTACAAAACAATGACCCCAAAGCCAAGATCTGGGGCACCATAGAGGTTCCTAGGTGATGGGTAGTGCACATAGGGGAGTAATAGGGGAGTTTTCCCTAGGAGAGTGGGTGAGGAGGAAGGGATCTTCTAGGTTCACCTAGGCCAATTCAAGGCTAGCGGATCCATCCCACATTGGATCAAGTTTGAATGGTCATGATTTTTTCATCTTGGTATTCCTGAAAAATTCATACCTTTAGACAAAAAACTCAGATAATATCAAACAAAGTACCTACAGAAAGCTTATGATGTCTACCATCTTATAAAAATATACCAGATAGTGTTTTTAATGTTTGATAATTACTACTATTTGATTTCTAAAGTATATGTGATTTTAATGTTTTGGGAAATAAAAATAGTAAACAACTTTGGAAATTAATGAACAATTTACAATAAGTATATATTGATATGATATACATGATTCCAAAGCCTGATCATTTTGTTTTGAAATTTTGTCTAGGATTTTGATGTTAACCCTAATAAGGATATTTTGGGTATTTCACCTATAATTTGACCTTGAAACGATTTGATATTTTTGTATGGACCTTAATACATTGTATGATTAATTTTTCTAAAGTTTTTTTTGGAGTTTTTGGTTTTATTATATTAATATTTAATTTTGAGTCTTAAGTGGCCATTAAGGCGATATAATTGATGTTTACTATTATTGTTACGAATATTTTGTCTAGAAGATGATTTGTAATTATTTTCTTCATGTATAGTACTAGTGTCAATAAGATTAGTATATGTTATTATGTTTGAAATTTATTCCCATTATATGATGTACATGTTTACATTAGTGCATAAGACAATTTTTGGGCTTATTTGAGTATAAAGATTACAGAAATTATATAATAAAAGTTTTGAAGTAATGTCAATGTCAAGGTTATATGGTGGTTTAGATAAAAGTTATGTTCAGTATAAATAAGAAAGAAAATTTAGTTTAGGGGGTTAGGGTGATGGGTCTTGATATTTAAGAATGTAAATGGGAAATACACATGGACTTATAGAATGTTATTAATGTTTAGGTAGACATGTTGCGACTCAAGGAATGCAAAATACATTAAGGGATCTCCTCAAACAAGGTAAGTGGGCCATGACCATTAAATTTCCTAGTTACTATAATTCATCATACATCGTCCTACAAAGTAACTTAGAGTTTAAGTTACTTTCAGAGTTTAGTGTTTCATATCATGTCATGCTTAGAGTAATCAAATTTTGTTCAGCTTGAATATGTTTCCATATTATCAAATTTCAAGTATTTGAGATTATATGACTATCAAATATTCAGAATTTCCCCATTTACTAAAATTTTATTATCAAGCCTTTAGACTCAGATGTCAAATACCTACTATCAGAATCTTTTATGCAAATTTTCAAACTATTTTATTCTTTGCATACTCATTTTCTAATAGTGTAAATGTTGAGGACCTTTATGAAATTTTCCCATATTAGCTTTACAATTTTGTTTCATGTGAAGAAAATTATGTTCACTTACTTAATTACCCATGGTTTAATTTTAGAAACTATTTCCTTGCACATTTATGCACTCTTGTTTAGAAAATAGAAATGGATGTTTTTATATCAATTTTCCTCTCTCTTATTACCATTAGTGGTTTTATGCATAAAAACTTGCTTAATATTCCTCAAGATGTTTATAATTGGACTGATTACCCAAATTATCTCCATTTAGTGTTTAAAGAATAGCTCTATATGCTTTAATATATTCACTTAAGTTTATTGAATGCATTTTTTCCTAATTAGGAGTGGTGGTGGGTTAAAAGATGAAATTAACTGAACAATTGTGTTTTAATGCACCTCATTACCCTATGGGTGAAATTTGAACTCATTTGGACTTCAAATGGCCCTCCAAATGTTAAATATATGTTTTATATTGTTTATTGAGTACCAATCAATGTCACATGTATTCAATATACTCATTTTCCTTTTATTTTATGTATAGTCACATAATTAATCGGTCACGCGTTACATTTCTGGCGCGCGCGACAGCAACCATTGGATCAGGATCCAACGACACTCGCTTCCTCTTCAACCTCCGTTCTTTCCACGATCAGCAACCATTTTAGCTGCTTTGAATACCTGATAACACTGAATTTTGTGATGTTTTTGGCCCTTATTTTGTTATCAAATCTGCCCTTTTAAACTCCTTCCTCTCCTTTTTGTGATGTTTTTGCATAAACAGGCCACGCTACACTCTTGACTCAATATTATCATCTTTTGCAGAGTTTTCCCCGTTTTTCAACTCATTTATCACCAAAAAGGCCCGTCCAGGCCCACGAACGTGTTCCACCTGCATCTGCCTTCCTACCAGCCAGCTTATACACTCACTGCCCGACGCAGCACATCACGATACACTACCACGCGATACGAGGGTGCCACACAAGAAGGAGCGGACGAGCGATACACCATTTACTCGACAGGGAGCCGGACTCGCCACGACTGATGAAGCGTGTCGCGCGATACAAGCCACCCACCGGAAGGCGCCACTCGTCACGATGACCGACACGCTCACTGCCTGACATCCTTGTGCCGGGCAATATGCATATCGGGCACCCCTGAACCAACGATGGTGGAGCTCAAGGAGGACACGTGGCACCTGGATAACCACAACCTCTCCCAACCGCTGCCTAGAAATAGCATCTACATGACTCCGATGGGACAGGTCGGGACCTCTCGAAAGCCAACTTGGGAAAGCATCTGGAGCTAGCGTGTCGTGCCTCAGAGGTACCGGGCGACACTAGGTGAGCACTTCCCCAACCTAAGAGGGAGGGAATGGTTCACTTAGGATTGGCCCCGGGCACCGCAGCAGACCGATATCGGCCAACAAGGACACCCAATATGAGTACCCGATACTCTAAGCAAAACTTTGGTCTGACACGGTACCAAGCCCGGTACGCATCACCAGTCACGGCGTGTTGCCTGAGAGGGTGCGCCGCCAGACACGATCGTATCTAGCATGAGCGCCCCGCACGATACGTCCGCCCATCATGAGCGTGTCACCTGAGAGGGTGTACCGCCTGACACGGGCGTATCGGGCAAGGATCCCGCCTGGTATCGGGCTGGAGGGATCTTGGGGATCTGCTACTTCCTGTCGCCCTTCTAAATCAAGAAGGTGACATTTATCTTTACTTATTTCAGTCATTTACTTTCTTTACCTATGCAATGTAACCAGACCCTATTATGCTAATGGAATTAGAAGAGTTTTAATTATTTACTGCTTTATGTTTGGTCCCTTTTTGTTGGATGATTGTTTTGTTTAGCATCCGAACTCTAGCTTGTACGCTTGGATCAAGTTTCGACTAGCTACCGAATCGTGTTTTCCCGTTGCAGCAGCCTCGAGAGAGGTGTTGTGGCTCTAGTATTTGGTCCGATATGGGAGTATGAGAGTGCCCAGGATCAGAGCTGCTTTAGTGACCTTTCCACTCTAACCAACGATTAGCAGCCTTGAGAGAGGTGTTGATACTTAGTTAGAGGTACCTTCTTTGAGAGAAGGGGTACTAGAAGTTCCTACTGCCGCTTGTTTTACCGAAGCTTTCTCCTTTGTTCCTTACTAAAAGCAATAGTTTTATCCCTTTCTATTTTCATTGCACGAAAACCCTAAAAACTATTAAACCTTTAAAACCTTAATTTTCCTCGTAGCTCCAGTTGGAGATAGATTTCTTTTATTTTATCGATCTTCGCCTGTTGTTCCCTTGGGGAACTTTATCCTCTCCTTACCCTTACCAGAGTGTAAAGTGTCGATTCCGTGTTCCCAACACTGATGTTACAACCCCATTTTCTTGAAAATATAATGTAAGGTGTATTTCCCTTTTAATGAATAAATGATATCCTTTTCTTTGAATTGTGATGAATTTCGTGAGAAATGGCTTTGATTGTTTGATTGTGGGCCTTGTTGGCCATTGAGCCCAATTGAAAAGCAAAGTGAATTAATAAGGAAAAGAAGTTGACTAATAAAAGGGAAATATGAGGCAAACCCATATTCCCCGAGATGGGAATATGTGCCTTTGGGTTTCCTTGAGATCCAAGGGACCCAAAATAACAAGATAATCACAAAGGAAAAAGGAATATAATTTAATTTGGAATAATTAATAAGATAACTTGTGAGAGAAGGAAGTCTTCTCATCCATTGCTTTTTGTTTCCCAAATTTGGTACAAAGCTGAGAAATAATTAAAGGAATGTTCCCTTAAAATTTGAGATAAATAGGAATTATGGTTTGGGAGATATTAATTTTCCAAGATTTCTCCAATTCGGGAATTATTCTGAATTAAAGCAATAAATCGTTTGATCGTGGGCGATGACATCCGTTGGATCTTAATCCAACGATGGACAGTCATCGTCTAAAGTCCCAACCGGACTGGGAATCTACAGGATCCAGGGAGACTTTCTTACCGGGTTTTCTCGCAAACTAGTAGACATGACAGCCTGGTTTTGGTTCCATTGGACTCAGGAGAGGAAATCGCGAAGATTCCTCCCTATTTTTGCTGGGTATGGTCGTCGTTTCAAGAAACGCCCAACTGGGCAGGAACTTGCCCCAACCCTATAAATAGGGGAAGGCCATGGAGGAGCCAGTATCCCTAAAGGCTAGTCCAAACGCTGCGGAAGGAGGCGAGGAGTGCGTTGGTGGAATCAATCGTTCAGTTGCTCGCAACCTGCAACCTCCAGATCTCAGAAAGCGGCGCCAGAGTCTGGCGAGAAGGGGACGGTTGCGGCGCGACCTGGGCGAGAAATTGGAGGAGCCATCGTGTTCGAGAAGGGAAGTTGAAGCTTCCTGCACATCTGGTGTGAGAAAAGGAGGAGAGGGGCTCGACGTCAACTCGTCAGTTGACCACCGGAGTCTGCCTCTCTCGCGCGAAGTTGAAGAAGGAGAAGGACCAACGAATTACGAAATTGCCCCGCTGCACCTTCAAAACGGGTAAGGGCAGTCCAGTCTTTTTGTTTGTCTAATCGTTAAGTTAGGTGTGAAATCCCTGGGTCGTGGGATGTTGCAGATTCACTGGGCTATAGATCGAACGGCTCTCGATTTTCTGAATTAGTTAATAAATCGATAGAAAGGGTTTAATTTTATAAAATCATATCTGGTGATAGAAAACTCAGATGCAAAAAGTCAATCATGAAAAATGATCATAAAAATATGAGGAATATGTTAAAAATAGTTTGGACATCTAACTCTGTGTATTTTTGTAAAAGTGTATCTTTTGTATAAGAAAAGGGATTAATTTGTGGATAAAAACCCTAATTGGCGATAAAAGATATATTTAGTCTTGCAATCAAGTTAATTCGACTATGGTTAACTTATTTACTGATTTAGATGGTTATTAACCTATTTTGATAATATAATTACAAGTTTAAGGTATGTAACTCCATATGTTGATTAAAATGTTTAGAAACCCTAAATTAGAGAAGAAGAAAGGAAAAGATATAGAAATCTAAAAATTAAGGTTTATATGGTCCAAACCTAATCTTTAGGACCTTAATGACAAGATAATTAGGGTTTGAGGGATATTTGATAAAAGTAAGGCAAAAGTAATAAAAAGGAAATAAAACCCTAATTATGGTCAAAACCCTAAAAAGGGCAAATAACCTAGGAAACCATTATAATTAATGAATCATGATGACATGCGTAGTAATAAATAAATTGAATGCCTTTTTCAGGAACAAATTGTGTGTGTGCGCTTTCTTGATTCCTGATTGATTGAGTTTTCCTGCATTCAAGTCTGCATAACAGGTATGTGGTTAATTATGAATAACTGCTTTAATTTCCTGACGGATTCCCGGATGTTTAATCGCATTGAATGCAACTAAACTGTTTGGATGTTCATATTGCAATTATAAAGTGACTATGAATATCACAATTTAAATTAAACGTGTATTCCCGCACCTACATGCCACCCTGATGGAAGATGCCATAAAGGTCAGGCCCAGGAGTGTAGACCAAAGGGCACCATGAGAGGTGACCCTAGACACCAAGCTCGGGAATGAGAAGGTGGTCAATGAGGCATGACTATGGAGCACCATGAGAGGTGACTCCTAGGCACCAAGCTCGGGATTGAGAAGGTAGCCTTAAGTCAATTTCAGGGTTAGGGCAAAAGCGGTGGGGATGGTCACATGGAAATTGTAAATTGACTTGCTAATTATCTTGATTGCAATATTTAGATTGTTAGACTTAATTGTGAAATTTTCAGTTGCCGCCACATACCAGCAATTGTTGATCAATGTTTTGTTTGTCAGCGTTTTAGGTAAAATCCTGAAAACACAAATAGTAAAGTGACACATCGTGAAATTAAGAAATAAAGTGCAAGGAGGATTAGATAGAGTAATTCAAGTTGTGGATAGCTAGATTTCCAAGTTTTATAAAGGTAAGTAAAGTTTTAAATTTTTGTACCCAATTCCAGTTTAGTTCGTAGAATTCCATAATTATTGTTGATTATATGTTGAACCTTTGATCCTGTAATTGATTAATGGCTCTGACCTTCGGGTCTCCCTTAATTGCGGGTTACCGGGAGGCGGGGTCGTTACAACCACCCTTGTCCCTGTGTTTGACCCCGTATATCTACTTCGACCCCGTAATAAATTTGCGGGGGCCTAGAAGGTTTCGGGTTATAAATTTAAAAGTCCGACTACTTCAAATCAGCTCCCTTTTTCAGATGCGTGGTTTAGGCCGGTCAATACCCGCCTCTGACCTCAGTCATTTCTCGACGGTTTCGCTTGATTCCTTCGCCAACGCATCTGTGACACCTCCCCGATCAGAACGAGCCCCATCTTGCCCCCTCTCGCTTGCTATAGAAGAAATGCACAATATAGGGCTCGCACCCCCCCCTTACACAGACAACATCCTAGCCTCCTTCGTCGCCACCTAAACATTCAGATAGCATTGCCTAGCCCCGAGACTCCCTCCTCCACTACCAATTTGTGCCATGGAGCCTCGAGACTCCTTGTCCTACTCACTTTTGGTTTTAGGCAACCTTGGCTTCGCCGCTGGCTTTTTACAGTCAATCCGGTCAAATTAATGGCTAGGTAACCATCGAGGGACCTTCTTCCTTCTTTCTCTATCGCTGTTTTGCCTCGCGATCGCCCCTGCTAGCGAGTCCTATAGAGCCGCCATGTGTTCTTGTCAGCGCTAGCCGCCATGGAACCACAGTGGACTCTAGGCCATAGAGATGGCACCTCCGATCTGGTTTGGCCTCAAGGATGGGTGACCGATCCTCTTTGGGCACCTTATTGCCTGTAGTTCTTGGCTTGGGTATCCGAGACTAGTCCCCTATTTTGCGGTGTTTTCCGATGGATTGGGAGTTTAGATCCTCACCCCGCCATCCTAACTAGTCGACTGACTTCACCAAACCTTAAGGATGCATCTTCGCCCCTCCTTTCCTTCTATTGGGGATGTTTCTACCTCTTCATTCCCAACAGCGACCTGTCATCGACACGAAGTGGTACTGGTGCTTCAGAGCACCATTAAGCCTGACCTTTGGCTCGTCGGCTTCGTTCTGATGTAAGGAAGCATCTGGCAGTCACAATGTCTTGAGGGCTTGCACCCTTGCGAGCTTGGATTGGAAACAAAACCTCCTGATCGTGTGCTCGATGCCATGGCTGAGGGGTGAAGAATCCAGGTCCTGAAATGACCATGGTACCCCTACCAGCCTCTTTTTGATGTTTTTCACCTATGAGGGTATCTTTGGGTTTTCGCCCATTTTCCCCTTTCTTTGATCGCGAGTCCTCAGAGACAATCCACGTTGCTGAGTTGGCCAAGCCCAGTTGGTCCAACTCAGACCCGACCCTAGTTTGGGTTGAGTTTTATCTACGTGGCTTTTCCCTGAATTTCCATTGGTTGATTCTTTGGAAATTCGTATTAAATCTCCTGATTAACAGAAAAATATGAAAAAATATGTTTTGGAAAGGATTCTCAATGAGGAATCTGATTTTGTGGTTTTTATCGACTAATTTTTCTGTTTCCACATCTCAATATTTAATAGGGTTTGATGTTGTATAATGAATGATAAACATGCTTTTTCAGGTGATTAAGGGAACCCAATCAGTCAAACAAGGTTTGACTTAGGTGTTTTAGATCAAGCTAAGCGCGCCATGCATATTTGGTACAAGTATTTTGATTTATTGGTTGTTATCTATGATTATGCACCTTGGATGTTTTTATGGAATGTGAGTGTTTTCTTAATATGACATCATGTATATTTCTCATTGCTTGATTGATTGCTTAGGGTCTATAGTAAAAACTTTTATTATGATTATTGATTATGAATTAAAGATTAATGGATCATGTTCAAGAAGGGGAAACCATGTTATGGTTTATGAGGGAGAAATCCCATTATGATTCAAGTGGAGAAATCCCATCATGTTAAAATTCAGTGATCATGTTAATGTTAATGCTAATGTTAATGATAATGTTAATGCCATGTTAATGATCAAGTTAAATGGAATTGAATTAGTTTTTTATATTCTCCTGAATCATGGACCTCAAGGGGTCGTCAAGGGCTTTCCTAGCATCAAGGGCTTTCCTAGCAATCATGTGCTCCTAAGGGGGCTTCATAGAGGGTTGCATATATTTACTAATCAATTCAGCATGCAAATTATGAATCATGAATGCTTAAGAAAAATCCATGTTAAGGTTTATGTTAAGTTATGTTAAGTCAATTTTTATCATGTCAAGTTATATTTACTTTTATGTCATATAAGATGCCAAGTACCGCTTACTGATGTGTTGTTTGTTTTGCATGGCTGGGGAAGAGATGTCTGCAGAAGTTGGAGCTAAAGGGAAGGAGACAACTTAAGGAGTTCCACGAATCCAAAGACCTTAGAAGTTGTTTCCTGGTGGGACGTCCATCTATGGAGATCCTATCTTGTTCATGATTATCTAGTTTATGCTTAGTATATCTTTAGAAGCCTGATGTAGCTTTCTTTCCAAGAACTGATGTATGAATCTATGTTTCTATGAATGCCAAGTGTTGTTTATTTGTTGATATGAGATCATGCATGTGACAATGCCTCCCTGATATGCCAAGTACCCCACGTTATGGATAATTTTGGAGATTAGGTTGTGCTTCCGTTGGTTATGTATGAAACCCTAGGGAGGGGTGTTACATTAATGGCATCAGAGCAAGAAATAGATGGCCACTAAGGCAACAATAAGGATTCATGCAAGTCACCCTAGGATGAAGAAATAGAAGTATAAAACATGATTATGTATTCTAGTATGACTAGAGAACCCTAAAGATGACTACAGCCCTCACCTCATTAGAGAAGTACATGTTAGCATGCTCAGGTAGTTGAAGCCAAACCCTAGATGATGGCATGTTTCTCCTTGTCTCAATGGTAAGGGCCACCCAATTGAGATTTGAGGAAAATGTCATTTAATGTGACTTTTTATGTGTCTTACCTTCTTAATTGTGTGTGTGGTATTGGACACATGTGCAAATGAGTTGGTGAGATGTAGCATAAAGAGATCCAACATTTCTAAATATGTGCTTGATCACCACATATAAAGAGATGATGGATATATGACCTAAGGTTAGACAACTATGAAGATATAGTCATGGTAAGTGAGAGATAGATTCCCTAAGTATAATGAGTTAGGTGTAATGTTAAGGAGTAAGTATGAGACTTAGGAAGGGTAGTTAAGTAATTTGTTTTTTGAATAATAATGCTTTGTTTATGTATGCCTCATTTTATAATTTGTATGTAAAATTTGCAAGTTTATGTTAAACCCTTAAGGTGGGTAGAAACTCTAGGAAATTTCGAGGATGAAATTTATTTAAGGTGGGTAGAATTGTAACATCCCACTCTTTTATGCAAATTTTCAAACTATTTTATTCTTTGCATACTCATTTTCTAATAGTATAAATGTTGAGGACCTTTATGCAATTTTCCCATATTAGCTTTACAATTTCGTTTCATGTGAAGAAAATTATGTTCACTTACTTTATTATCCATGGTTTAATTTTAGAAAGTATTTCCTTGCACATTTATGCACTCTTGTTTAGAAAATAGAAATGGATGTTTTTATATCAATTTTCCTCTCTCTTATTACCATTAGTAGTTTTATGCATAGAAACTTGCTTAATATTCCTCAAAATGTTTATAATTGGACTGATTACCCAAATTATCTCCATTTAGTGTTTAAAGAATAGCTCTATATGCTTTAATATATTCACTTAAGTGTATTGAATGCATTTTTGCTTAATTTGGAGGGGTGGTGGGTCAAAAGATGAAATTTACTGAACAATTGTGTTTTAATGCACCTCATTACCCTATGGGTGAAATTTGAACTCATTTGGACTTCAAATGGTCCTCCAAATGTTAAATATATGTTTTATATTGTTTATTGAGTACCAATCAATGTCACATGTATTCAATATACTCATTTTCCTTTTATTTTCTGTATAGTCACGTATTTAATCGGTCACGCGTTACATTTCTGGCGCACGCGACAACAACCGTTGGATCAGGATCCAACAACACTCGCTTCCTCTTCTACCTTTGTTCTTTCTGCGATCAGTAGTCGTTTTAGCTGCTTTGAATACTCACCTCTTACTTCGGTCATTTCTCGACGGTTTCACTTGATTCCTTCGCCAACTCATCCGGGACACCTCCTCGATCCGAACGAGCCCCAGCTCACCCCCTCTCGCTTGCTATAGAAGAAACGTCCAATATAGGGTTCGCACCCCCCTTGCATAGACAACCTCCTAGCCTCCTTCGCCGCCACCTAAACATTCAGAGAACATTGCCTAGCCCCGAGAGTCCCTCCTCCACTGCCAATTTGTTCCTTGGAGCCTCGAGACTCCTTGTCCTACTCGCTTTTGGTTTTAGGCGACCTTGGCTTCACCGCTGGCTTTTTACAGTACCTCCGGTCAAATTAATGGCTAGGTAACCATTGAGGGACCTTCTTCCTTCTTTCTCTATCGCTGTTTTGCCTCGCGATCACCCCTCCTAGCGGGTCCTATAGAGCCGTCGCCTGTGCTTTCCGGCGCTAGCTGGCATGGCACCATAGTGGACTCTAGGCCACAGAGATGGCACCTCCGATCTCGTTTGGCCTCAAGGATGGGTTACCGATCCTCTTTGGGCACCCTGTTTCCTGTTGTTCTTGGCTTGGGTATCCGAGACTACTCTATTTTGCGGTGTTTTCTGACGGATTGGCAGTTTAGATCCTTGCCCCGCCATCCTAACCAGTCGACCCTGTGAGGGTATCTTTGGGTTTTCGCCCTTTTTCCCCTTTCTTGGATCGCGAGTCCATCAGAGACAATCCACGTTGCTGAGTTGGCCATGCCCGGTTGGTCCAACTCAGACCCGTCCCTGGTTTGGGTTGAGTTTTAACTACATGACTTTTCCCTGAATTTCCATTGGTCGATTCTTTGGAAATTCGTATTAAATCGCTTTATTATCAAAAAAATATGAAAAAATATGTTTTGGAAAGGATTTTCAATGAGGAATATGATTTTGTGGTTTTTATCAACTGATTTTGTTGTTTCCACATCTCAATATTTATTAGGGTTTGATGTTGTGTAATGAATGATAAACATGCTTTTTCAGGTGATTAAGGGAACCCAATCAGTCAAACAAGGTTTGACTTAGGTGTTTTAGATCAAGGTAAGTGGGCCATGCATATTTGGTACAAGTATTTTGATTTATTCGTTGTTATCTATGATTATGCACCTTGGATGTTTTTATGGAATGTGAGTGTTTTCTTAAGATGACATCATGTATATTTCTCATTGCTTGATTGATTGCATAGGGTCTATAGTAAACACTTTTATTATGATTATTGATTATGAATTAAAGATTAATGGATCATGTTCAAGAAGGGGAAACCCTGTTATGGTTTATGAGGGAGAAATCCCATTATGATTCAAGGGGAGAAATCCCATCATGTTAAAATTCAGTGAGCATGTTAATGTTAATACTAATGTTAATGATAATGTTAATGCCATGTTAATGATCAAGTTAAATGGAATTGAATTAGTTTTTATATTCTCCTGAATCATGGACCTCAAGGGGTCCTCAAGGGATTTCCTAGCATCAAGGGCTTTCCTAGCAATCATGTGCTCCTAAGGGGGCGTCATAGAGGGTTGCATATATTGACTATTCAATTCAGCATGCAAATTATGAATCATGAATGTTTAAGAAAAACCCATGTTAAGGTTTATGTTAAGTTATGTCAAGTAAATTTTTATCATGTCAAGTTATATTTACTTTTATGTCATATAAGATGCCAAATACCGCTTACTGATGTGTTGTTTGTTTTGCATGGTTGGGGACGATATGTCCGCAGAAGTTGGAGCTAAAGGGAAGAAGACAGCTTAAGGAGTTCCACGAATCCAAAGACCTTAGAAGTTGTTGCCTGGTGGGACGTCCATCTATGGAGATCCTATCTTGTTCATGATTATCTAGTTTATGCTTAGTATATCTTTAGAAACTTGATGTAGCTTTCTTTCTAAGAACTCATGTATGAATCTATGTTTCTATGAATGCCAAGTGTTGTTTATTTCTTTATATGAGATCATGCATGTGGCAATCCCTCCCTGATATGCCAAGTACCCCACATTATGGATAATGTTGGGGATTAGGTTGTTCTTCCGCTAGTAATGTATGAAACCCTAGGGAGGGGTGTTACATTAAAGGTATCAGAACAAGAAATAGATGGACACTAAGGATACAATAAGGATTCACGCAAGTCACCCTAGGATGAAGAAATAGAAGTAGAGAACATGGTTATGTATTCTAGTATGTCTAGAGAACCCTAAAGATGATTAGAGCCCTCACCTCATTAGATAAGTACATGTTAGCATGCTCAGGTAGTTGAAGCCAAACCCTAGATGATTTCATGTTTCTCCTTGTCTCAATGGTAAGGGCCACCCAATTGAGATTTGAGGAAAATGTCATATAATGTGACTTTTTATGTGTGTTACCTTCTTAATTGTGTGTGTGGTATGGGACACATGTGCAAATGAGTTGGTGAGATGTAGCATAAGGAGATCCAACATTTCTAAATATGTGCTTGATCACCACATATAAAGAGATGAAGGATATTTGACCTAAGGTTAGACAACTATGAAGATATAATCATGGTAAGTGAGAGATAGATTCCCTAAGTGTAATGAGTTAGGTGTAATGTTAAGGAGTAAGTATGAGACTTAGGAAGGGTAGTTAAGTAATTTGTTTTTTGAATAATAATGCTTTGTTTATGTATGCCTCATTTTATAATTTGTATGTAAAATTTGCAAGTTTATGTGAAACCCTTAAGGTGGGTAGAAACTCTAGGAAATTTCAAGGACAAAATTTATTTAAGGTGGGTAGAATTGTAACACCCCACTCTTTTATGCAAAATTTCAAACTATTTTATTCTTTGCATACTCATTTTCTAATAGTATAAATGTTGAGGACCTTTATGCAATTTTCCCATATTAGCTTTACAATTTCGTTTCATGTGAAGAAAATTATGTTCACTTACTTTATTACCCATGGTTTAATTTTAGAAAGTATTTCCTTGCACATTTATGCACTCTTGTTTAGAAAATAGAAATGGATGTTTTTATATCAATTTTCCTCTCTCTTGTTACCATTAGTGGTTTTATGTATAGAAACTTGCTTAATATTCCTCAAGATGTTTATAATTGGACTGATTACCCAAATTATCTCCATTTAGTGTTTTATAGAATAGCTCTATATAATTTAAGATATTCACTTAAGTGTATTGAATGCATTTTTGTGTAATTAGGAGTGGTGGTGGGTTAAAAGAGGAAATTAACTGAACAATTGTGTTTTAATGCACCTCATTACCCTATGGGTGAAATTTGAACTAATTTGGACTTCAAATGGCCCTCCAAATGTTAAATATACGTTTTATATTTTTTATTGAGTACAAATCAATGTCACATGTATTCAATATTCTTGTTTTCCTTTAATTTTCTGTATAGTCGCATATTTAATCGGTCACACGTTACATTTCTGGCGCGCACGACAGCAACCGTTGGATCAGGATCCAACAGCACTCGCTTCCTCTTCTACCTCTGTTCTTTCCGCGATCAGCAGCCGTTTTAGTTGCTTTGAATACCCGCCTCTGACTTCGGTCATTTCTCGACGGTTTCACTTGATTCCTTCGCCAACGCATCCGGGACACCTCTCCGATCCGAACGAGCCCAACTCACCCCCTCTCGCTTGCTATAGAAGAAACGCCCAATATAGGGCTCGCACCCCCCCTTGCACAGACAGCCTCCTAGCCTCCTTCACCGCCACCTAAACATTCAGAGAGCATCGCCTAGCCCCGAGACTCCCTCCTCCACTGCCAATTTGTTCCATGGAGCCTCGAGACTCCTTGTCCTACTCGCTTTTGGTTTTAGGCGACCTTGGCTTCGCCGTTGGCTTTTTATAGTACCTCCGGTCAAATTAATGGCTAGGTAACCATCGAGGGACCTTCTTCCTTCTTTCTCCATCGTTGTTTTGCCTCGTGATCGCCCCTGCTAGCGGGTCTTATAGAGCCGCCACCTATGCTTTCCGACGCTAGCCGCCATGGCACAACAGTGGACTCTAGGCCACAAAGACAACACCTCTGATCTCATTTGGCCTCAAGGATGGGTTACCGATCCTCTTTGGGCACCCTGTTGCCTGTTGTTCTTGGCTTGGGTATTCGAGACTACTCCCCTATTTTGCGATGTTTTCCGATGGATTGGGAGTTTAGATCCTTGCCCCACCATCCTAACCAGTCGACTAACTTCACCAGACCTTAAGGATGCATCTTCGCCCCTCCTTTCCTTCTCTTGGGGATGTTTGTACCTCTTCGTTCCCAGTAGCAACCCGTCATCGGCACGAAGTGGTACTCATGCTTCAGAGCACCATCGAGCCTGACCTTTGGCTCGTCGGCTTCTTTCTGATGCAAGGAAGCATCTGGCAGTCGCAACGTCTTTAGGGCTTGCGAGCTTAGATTGGAGACAAAACCTCCTGATTGTGTGCTCGACGCCATGGCTAAGGGGTGAAGAATCTAGGTCCTGAAATGACCTTGGTACCCCTGCCAGCCTCTTTTTGATGTTTTTCATCTGTGAGGGTATCTTTGGGTTTTCACCCTTTTTCCCCTTTCTTTGATCGCGAGTCCTCAGAGACAATCTGCGTTGCTGAGTTGGCCAAGCCCGGTTGGTCCAACTCAGACCCGTCCCTGGTTTGGGTTGAGTTTTATCTACGTGGCTTTTCCCTGAATTTCCATTGGTCGATTCTTTGGAAATTCATATTAAATCTCTTGATTATCAGAAAAATATGAAAAAATATGTTTTGGAAAGGATTTTCAATGAGGAGTCTGATTTTGTGGTTTTTATCGATTTATTTTGTTGTTTCCACATCTCAATATTTATTAGGCTTTGATGTTGTATAATGAATGATAAACATGCTTTTTCAGGTGATTAAGGGAACCCAATCAGTCAAACAAGGTTTGACTTAGGTGTTTTAGATCAAGGTAAGCGGGCCATGCATACTTGGTACAAGTATTTTGATTTATTGGTTGTTATCTATGATTATGCACCTTGGATGTTATTATGGAATGTGAGTGTTTTCTTAAGATGACGTCATGTATATTTCTCATTGCTTGATTGATTGCTTAGGGTCTATAGCAAAAACTTTTATTATGATTATTGATTATGAATTAAAGATTAACGGATCATGTTCAAGAAGGGGAAACCCTGTTATAGTTTATGAGGGAGAAATCCCATTATGATTCAAGGGGAGAAATCCCATCATGTTAAAATTCAGTGATCATGTTAATGTTAATGCTAATGTTAATGATAATGTTAATGCCATGTTAATGATCAAGTTAAATGGAATTGAATTAGTTTTTATATGCTCCTGAATCATGGACCTCAAGGGGTCATCAAGGGCTTTCCTAGCATCAAGGGCTTTCCTAGCAATCATGTGATCCTAAGGGGGCGTCATAGAGGGTTGCATATATTTACTATTCAATTCAACATGCAAATTATGAATCATGAATGCTTAAGAAAAATCCATGTTAAGGTTTATGTTAAGTTATGTCAAGTTAATTTTTATCATGTCAAGTTATATTTACTTTTATGTCATATAAGATGCCAAATACCGCTTACTAATGTGTTGTTTGTTTTGTATGGCTAGGGACGATATGTCCACAGAAGTTGGAGCTAAAGGGAAGGAGACAGCTTAAGGAGTTCCACGAATCCAAAGACCTTAGAAGTTGTTGCCTGGTGGGACGTCCATCTATGGAGATCCTATCTTGTTCATGATTATCTTGTTTATGCTTAGTATATCTTTAGAAGCCTGATGTAGCTTTCTTTCCAAGATCTCATGTATGAATCTATGTTTCTATGAATGCCAAGTGTTGTTTATTTCTTGATATGAGATCATGCATGTGACAATCCCTCCTTGATATGCCAAGTACCCCACATTATGGATAATGTTGGGGATTAGGCTGTGCTTCCGCTGGTTATGTATGAAACCCTAGGGAGGGGTGTTACATGTTGTGAGTCAAGGAATGCATAATACATTAAGGGATCTCCTCAAACATGGTAAGTGGGCCATGACCATTAAATTTCCTAGTTACTATAATTCATCCTACATCATCCTACAAAGTAACTTAGAGTTTGAGTTACTTTCAGAGTTTAGTGTTTCATATCATGTCATGCTTAGAGTAATCAAATTTTGTTCAGCTTGAATATGTTTCCATATTATCAAATTTCAAGTATTTGAGATTATATGACTATCAAATATTCAAAATTTCCCCATTTACTAAAATTTTATTCTCAAGCCTTTAGACTCAGATGTCAAATACCTACTATCAGAATTATGTTAAGTCCTCATTTTATACCAGATCTTTAGAGTAAGATTTATCAGATAATAAGATTATCATATTTTAGATCTATAGTTAGATTCAATTTAGATTTTAAGATTAGAGATACAAATGCAAAGATGATAGATCAAATTTAGAGATAAGAAATTAAGAATAGATTTAGAGATAAGAAATCAATATTTAGAGATAAGAAATCATTATATACATTATATGATACATCCTCACCAGAGAGTCCCAGATGATTTAGAGGGCACACTACACAAAGGGTGTGTTGCACCATAGAGGACACTTCGGTGTCAACAGAGAGCATGTAGTGCCAATAGAGGGTGTGTTGCACCATAGAGGACACTATAGTGTCAACATAGGAGGATTTATTGTATATTGGTGGCCACAAACAAATAAAAGACAAAAATAAAAGACATGACGATTCAGTATAAGTTTTCAATTTTTTAGATAATAGTTTAACTTTCAGTTATATTAAGTTCATGTTTATCTTATTAGAAACTCAATGCCACTTACTTTATTCGATGTTTCCCTTTTTGCATGACTGGGGATGATATGTCCATTGGTACAGAACTTTAGGAGATAGTCATGACAAGAAAATGTAACTACCACTTTACAAGGTTTTCTTTATGGGGCACCATCTACACGATGTAAGATATTAAGATAGTGTACATATTTTAGCATGATGTATGTATACTTTATTATTAAGTTTGATGTAAGTGAGTTTCTTTTCTGAGAATATGATGAGAATTTATTTCATGCACAAGATGTAATGGTTTTTGTCTATTATTATGGTTATGTATATCATGCTTGTGACAATCCTAGAATAAAAAGAAAAAAAAGCTTCCGCTCATGTGATAAGAAAATTGGGGTGTTATACGTCTCTCCTCTTATATTTTTTCTCTCACCTAGAAATGGAGGGAAAAAAAGAAAAATTCAACAGGTGGGGAGGTGGTGGGATAAAGTGGCATGTGATGGGGCCAATGGCAGATGGTAGGACAAGTAGTATTTGGGTAGGTGGGGAACAATAGGTGGGGACAGTTGGTGGTGTCAGGGGTTGGTGGTTTAGGTGGGTTGTTTTATTGCACATCCCACATGTAAGAGGGAATGAGCATGTATAAAATTTAACCCTTACAAGAAAGGGATGATATGAAGTGTGACATGTTCATCTTAGTTCTAGTAAGGATCATGATCAAGCATGTATAAAATTTAACACTTACAAGAAAGGGATGATATGAAGTGTGACATGTTCTTCTTAGTTTTAGTATGGATCATGATCCCATTAAATAGTCAGACTTGGACATGCAAGGAGGAATGTGCTATTGTGTCTAGTGTGGGGAAGATGTTTCATATTGAAACTAGAACTAGCAAAACAAGGAACACCAAAGAAGAAAGAATCTGGGTGAATATTGAGGTAAAGTATGAGACATTGGAGAAATTCTATATGGAAATGCAAAAGGATAAGGACACACTATTTGAGATAGTCTACAACTGCATATCAAACTAGTCAGATTCTTGTGCATTTGGAACTGAGTGTCCAATGAAGATAAAGGCAATAGTGGGACAGACTCATGAAGATGATGGGTTCCAAGTCCATACAAGATGTGGAGGAAGATCAAGAAAATAAGCATAACACATGGAAGTACAGAGAAAGAACTAGAGAACATTGTGGAGGAACCTATTTAATTAGAAAATGGAGAGATACAATAATTAATAACAACAATGGAGTCAAGAAAAGCCATAATAATAGGGAGGAGGTTCCCAATGGAAGAACTAGTAGAAAATCTTTTGTACATTGTCCAACTCAGACTAGGAAAAGGAATATATTATATGAAAAACAATTTTCATCCTCTTATGTAACTTCCATCAAAGCCAAAATAAATTTGCAAAAAAATTTGAGTAACATACAAATCTTTGGAATACCTTAGTAGAGTAACATTATTGTTTTACTTCATTTTCCATAAGATGATGGAAAACCAAAGAGATAAGGAGTTAGAGGGTCCCCTTGCCTTGCAACTACTAGGACAGAAAGGTCTGATATGTTCACCATTAAGGAGAATATCATAAGAATGTGTAAATTTTCCTAATTCGGTCAATGCAGCATTTACGAAAATCCATAAGGTCTTTTACTTGATGCATATCACTCCACACCACTACATAATAAGAATTGTGCAATCACTAATACAAACATCTTCATTTTGTCAAAAATTTTATGACAATCTTGCATGATCTCATTATGAAGAACAATTTGCTCAATACTTTTGTCTTTAATAAAAGCACATTTACTATTGTTACTCAAAGAAGCAAGCGACAACTAGACCTATTGGTAAGAATCATAGAAATAATCTTATATGTTACATTACATAGAGAAATAAGTCTACATCTCTTAATGATTTGAACATCATTGCAATTAGAAATAAAAATTGTTTCAATTCAATTTTATTTCATATGGAAACATTCGACTCTATAGATATCTAGGAAAACATAAGTAACTTTACTCTTACTAAAAATCGCAATATAATTGATAGAAACTTCCAATAAATCCATCTAGCCCATGAAAATTGTCAATATTCATATTTAATTCAAATTCTTCAACCTACTATTTGATGACAATTTAATTATGGTAGAACTAGTGTTGATCATTACATTTATGAATATTCAAATCATTTAGATGTTAGTATCAACAATAACACAATAGTAGAATATGACACTATATTAATTCTAGATGAACTTTCTACTAGATTAAGAATCAGTGCAAATCTCAACATCAATGTTTTGACCTTTCAATGAAATTCCTTTGCCTATAATCATCAATAGAAAAATGGTATAGTTAGAAGCACAAATCCCCTTATTTTAACCAACATGGGATTTCTTCCTCAAGAAATATTCTTCTTAGTTTCTAGTGTTAAAGGGCTCCTTCCTACAAGAGATATGTTCATTATGAAGCTCGATGTTATTATGTTCCATATGATCTTTAGATTGTACAATAAAGGTTTCCTGATTAATAATTATTTCACTTTGAGATAAATTCCCAAATCTGTTCTTATTCCTCGATCATAGACAACTTCTAAGACATCATTACCTTATAAATAGATTTTACATGGGACTTCCACAACACTCAGTGCACAAAGATTTCCTAACATTATTAATGAAGTAATGTTTTATCCACCATGTGATAACAAACCTAAAAGGAGGAAAATTTCATATACCTTTACCAATTATCAGTTTCATGTTTGTGTGATCACTAGTACTTCTAGAATGAAGAGAACCTTGAAAATCACCAAATTAATCTAAGAAATAATCATCATAGAAGATTGCATCCATCTTAGAAGTAACAAAATCATCATTATTTTAACTTTTATCCCAATAAAATAAAAGCTTGATAAGGTTATGCTAAACCAAACCAAAAGTGATCATGCAAGCATTAAATCATCCAGACCCCTTTTTGAGGAAGCTCTTTCCTCATATTTTCTAATCATTTTTATAACAATATTCAAGTAACCAAAGATGATCCAAGGTGATGTAATAATATGGTATAAGAATTCAATATCATTGCATAATCTACTAATATTGTTATCAACATTGTGACCATACAAAATAGTAAGATGAAAGGAAGTAATGTCATCAATGATTCTAGCATGACTAAATTGATTAGATCCGATCAAATGTTCAAGAAGCTGGCTTTGTCAGGTCGACTGACAAGGTTCCAAGTGTTACTCATTGAATTTGATGTCAAGTTTGTCCACCAAAAGTCAAATCCCAAGCCATTGATGACCATTTAGCTAACCTTACTATCATGAATGAAGAGTTGATCCATAAAGATCAGTGAAGGTCACAATCAAACCATGTGGTTTGTACACTTTGATGAAGCTATAAATGCACAAGGGGCAATCCTTCTCAAACCTCAAGGACTCACCGTGTCATTTTCCAATCATGTTCCCTACTACCAACAACATGGTTGAATATGAAGCATTAATTCTAGGGTTGACACACACACTCAACCTTAGAGTGGAGTTTCTCACCTTGGTAGGACATTCCAAACTTGTGTTCCACCACACTTTTGGAAATTTTAGTTCCCTTGGCACAAGACTATCCAAGTAGACTAAGTTTACAAAATAGTGTTTACTAAAATTCAAGGCGTATATATATGTAAATATATATATATATATATATATATATATAATGTATATATATGTATATATGTGTATATATATCTATGTATGTATATATATAATTGATCAATGGAGCATACCATTCTAAGGACGTGAGATATATGGTTAGAAAACTACATTTGATAATTGAATTTAGTAGAAATTATATTTCAAACTTCTTATCTCAGACTTTGGTCTCATATAGTACAATGAGATGATCTAAAGCCTCTAAGTTTCCTCTTTAACCTTAGAGGGTTAAAATTTTAGACCGCTAACATTATAAGTGACTATCATAAAAGAGACACCCATTGGAACCAATTTAAATGCATTGTTTGGCAAGGACCAGTTTCAATTTTTAATCCTTGAAGTCTATTAGATTGGCTAAGAAATGTATTTGAAAATTCATTATCTGACATTTTCATTTAATTTCTTTGTAATACTTATTTCTTCATATTCAAGAAAGTCTCACCATACATCATCTTATAGAGGGTAGCTAGCAAGAAAAGAAATAAATCCCATGTTCCTAGAGTATGAATAAGAAATTGTGCAATAAGCCTAATGTTCTACCATTATTGTTTCTTTTGGAATTTTACAATTCGATCACATCCACTAGTTGTTTGATAGTTTTCTGAACTAATTTAGGAGTATTCAGATCAAACATGCTCTAACTATATCAACAAACTCTTGGGCACCACCTTCTTCCTATTTGTCAATACATATGCTTAAGTGATCATCATCAAAGAAATCACGAGGTGTAAGAAATTGCTCATCTCCAGATTCATAGTGTCTTTATTATTTTCCTTTTTAGTGCTTGATAATTTTTTTAGTATTACCCCTTTTGCTTATTTTGTGGGATTTTTACTACAAGTAATTAATCTGCTCTTAATTTTGTTGCATTATTTATTATCATAGAGATTGCATTTATGGTTTATTTTTTATAAGAACTCATTTGAAAATTGAGTGCATGTAAATCCTCTTCATCACTGGAAGGGTCCAAAGATGCAATGAATTATGCAAAGGATATTATTTACTTTTTCATTCTATCCTTTTGTAGGACAATATAGAAAATTACAACAAATAAATACTCTATAATGTAGTGAACAATACACAAACATGAATAATATGTGCATTATAACAATTATGTAATAGTATTAATTTATTTACACTAGTATTATGTCATTTGTGTGTTGTAATTTTTAAAAGATCTTCTTACTATATGCTTAATGTGATGGAATGAATTTTCATAAATATTTTTACATGTAGAATTTATTATGTGATTTATATATTTTTTTTGCAAGTTTATATTTTTGTTTACTATTATTGTTATTATAATAATACTAAATGTTTAGTATTCTACACTTTCTTACACAATGAAAGATGGAGCACACACGAATATTCATGAAAGAATTGAACTTTATTTTTACCATAGTGTGTATTGTGTATTATCTATGTATAAATTGTATATTGTGTTTGTATAAAAAGAGTATTCCATGTATTTTGTATTATTTTGCAAATACAAATAAAACATTGAACATATGAAATGATTAAAAATATCACAATATTTCCCAAATATTTGTAACAAGATGCATTTTTTAGATTATAAAGTAGGTATTATTTAGTAACAAGACTCGTGCCAGAAAGGAAGTATAAACTTTTGCTCTTATTTTCCTCTCTTTGTCACCCTGTTCAATCTCTCTCCTAGGATTCACACTATGTCCATATAAAATGATTTCTTTGTCCTTAATTAATTATCTAAAATATGACCTCCATTACTTGCTTGTCCAGCCTACGAGATTCCTAAGTCCAAGGCATCACTCTAGGCGTGGGATTTGTTCCCCAATTTACAACATGTTGTACTTGTTGTTTTGAAATGAATTACATTTTATTTGAAATGTTGATATCCCTAATTCTCCTAAAATGAAATAACACATGATTTGTTTGAGTTTGTAGACTGAAATAAGAAAGAAACATGAATATTGACATGGGTGAATGGTAGAGAATTCTCTAAAGTTGTCCAAAATTGAAAAAAAAAATATACAAAGAAATTCTCAACAGAAACACAAGAAGAAGAAATAGATAAAGACAAAGATGTGTGTAGGATAAAGAGAACCAAGCAATACAACACATGTTCATTGTCAATCACAATGACCAGACTAACATACCAATAAATTAACATTTAATAGGTGAGTATGCAACTTATGCTTCTAAAAACCCCAAATATGTTAAAGATCCTTTTTTGGCCTCGAAGGAGAGAACCTCTAGGGGAATGTAAGGAGGAAAAGAACAAACAAACTTAAATTGGGCACATTACAAAGAGGTATCCATTGACCAACCTAGCACCATCAACCAACCACAGACAAAGGTGAAGAAGGATCAAAGGAAAATATGAACCATGTAAAAAGGAAAAAGAAAAGAAAATATATCTTGAACCGTTAATGACAAACTCTTTATATGAATTCATTTACCAGATCTCAAAAATAAAAAAAAATTGAGAAATAATGACAGGAGCAACCCTGATATTTGAAAGAGGAAGGAGAAAAAGAGAAGCTAATTTAAAAGGTAGACATAAGGGAAGCATGCCAACCCCTTGGACAATATTAAATAAACAAAATGTAGTATCAAATTCACACAACCAATAGAGGGGAAGCATTGCAAACACCATTAACACTCAAATCAAGGATGATCAAAGATAAAAAAAGGCTAAGACAAACTTCAAACAACTCAATGGTTGTGAGAACCATGTACATAACTGTAGAAGCAAGACCAGATCTACCCTAAAGTTTGCAAAATGAAAACCACATAAGAAATTATCTCAGAGTAGAAGCACTGAACAAAACCATGGTGAGAAGCATCACAAAAAGTGTAATGAACTCCTTTGAGAATCATCAAAGAGACACCACCACGTGTGGAGAGAGAGGAAGGATATTAGATAAAGAAGACACAATTACAATTGATAGTACTATTTCGTAGAATATTAATATATGATGATGAATTATCAATAATCCATAATCCAACAATTACCCATTAGGTAGAGCATGTTTCCTTTTTTAAATTGTTAAAACATGTGAGTCTATCTACCTCAACACCAATGTTACCATGCAATAACTGATATACAAGATATGCAAAAAAGTAACAATTAATGGTAATCAGCCATAAAGAGAAATGATACCACAGTAGTAAATGTTGTTTCATAGATCGGTAATGTTAATAAGGGAATAGAAAATATGGGTTACCTATAGAAAGAATAAAAAGGGGGTGGGATCCCAGATAAAACAATTAACAAGCTAGCATATATTGCACCAAATAAGGAGAGTGTCAAAGGATATGAGTAATGAAATAACAAGGACCAATAAATTAAAGATTGCAACAAAATCAATCTAGTAGGGAGTGATATCAAACATGATAGGGCATCACATAGGACGTTCAACCAATTGGGTCTTCAACCAACTTAGTTAGCCTCAATTTGTCCTTTAAAAAAATAGGTTTAGCATTTTTGTAAAAATTTATGTGGCCCATCATGGTGGAGCCTTCATCAACAAGTGTGATGATGAGTGCTCAAGGAGAATTTTTTATCATAAGGGCTGAGGATGAATCACCTATTTTAATTTAAATCCAATTATAGGATGAATTATAAATGTCATAAAGATTTTATATCATTTATTGTATTTATTTTAGAATAAATGTTTGTTTATGTCTATCTATATGTGCCCAAATATGCATGCAACTAGAGTACATGAGTTACAGAAGAACTATGTACTAAGAAAACCATATTCATTAAGTAAAATATAGCGAATATTAAAAAAATTCTACCATTCATTGTTTTAGATCATATATGTGTACCCAAATCCATTTAAAAAAATGAAATCAAAGAATATATGGTTTGTTTGCTCCATATCCTACATACATATTAGGTAAAAGTAAGGCCCATGAATACCTCTTTTATATCATACATTACCAACTAATATCTTGGTGTTCTATATAATCCATAGAAGAATGAAAACTTTGGGATGGATATTTGATTTCCTAAAAGTGAGAGAATTTTGACTGGATGGATATAAATATTGCAAACATTATTGACACAATATTTTTCTACCCAACGCTATTTGATTCAAGGTTTATTGTGAGTTCTTTAAAGGTTAATTACAAATTATGGAATTTCAATATACAATAATATATCATATATTAGTTTCTACTCATGTTATTTAATCGAGAGAAAAGTATAGTAATTTGTGTCGAGAGATATATTTTTCATGATATAGAATATTTTCGTGTTAAGGATAAAATAACAAATAAATCCAATTTTGAACCAAGGGTCTGTTGACAAGCTAATATTGTCGAAGCAATGAGTCAGAGTGGTAATGATGTCCTTAATAAGATATTGACCTTTGGCAAGATAACAACAAATGTGAGAATATTGATTTAGACTTCTTAATGGGTACCAAGGATGATTTTATGGTATTCCTTAACTAATCAATCCAAGGGACCTAATTTCTTAAACATGATAGAATTTTTTTTTGGAATATGCATAGAAAGTGTAACTTGAGGTTTGTAATGACCCATTCTCCATATTTTTCTAGATGACAAAGGGAGGACCACTTGACAAGATGATTTTTATCCTTCATACTACCCCATATAAATTCCAACGTAAAATGTTAAAACTTTGTTCTATTTTTTGGGATAGGGGAATACAACTGATGAAAGGAAGGAATGTTTAAACGTAAGGAATTAATAGGAGTTAGTCATCATGTTTGTTGAAACATTTTATATGACAAGATGTTATCTTCTTAGCCATCTTATTAGAGATGTGTTGTGAAACATGACTTGGTAGTTTTTGCAAGATAAGGGAAACCCTAGATATATCTTTGGAAAATTTAAATTTGACATTTTTCCATGATTCTAAACTTCATCATGATATGTGGATTCCATCCAACATAGATTTTTGAATGTTTATTTTGTGTGCAAATAGGTTCTAGTAATACGTAGGATGCAAAGTGTGTTGACTATATTTTCAACACATAACTAAATCAAAATGTCTATATAATTAAAAATTATATTATATACTAATTATATGCAGTCACTATTCATGAGAAGCCCATTCAAAACCCCACATTTTGTCTTTAATGCTGAAATGGATGTTACATCACAAACGAATTGGTTGATTAAGGATAACCTTGCCTAGGATAAGTAATGATTTTAGAATATCCAAAAGGTGATCCAAATATAAGAAATGAATAATGACATGTAACTATACACATTGTAATACAAATTTATTTCTTCAAGAATCAGTATCCTTTCATACATAGCAAAAGTAATTTCCCATTCATATTGTCAAAGGTCTTTTGAAAACCAACTTTTTGTGTGAGAACATTTTCTTTTCATTTTGACGAGTATGTAAGAACCTAAGTTACCATTGTAACGACCCTGACCTGGGGTATGAGGTAACCCTATTGGTTTTGGCTAATTAAGTTGATTATAACTTTAATATAATCCTCTAAGGTGCTTTGTTATCATGTGACACACTCATGTTTCAAGTTTGGTCCCGATTGAATGTTGTTTGAGCAATTTTCCTTTGTTTTGGACCAAAGTGCAGTTTACCCAAGTTGAGGGGTTATATTGCAGTATGTCACATGTTGAACGTGACTTATATGTTTGATCATCATAATAGAGAGAATGATGCAAGGTGGTGGCTTGTGGAAAGCCTAAATTCCAAGTTTGAACTTGTTTGAACAATGTTGGTACCTTGTGCACCAATTTTGGTACAAATTGTAATTTAACCAAAATGTGGGGTTGATATGAAAATTACCACCTCTAGAGTGTTCCTACTTCCTTTATGTATCATTTTGAGGAGAGAGAATGAAGGATACACCATGTTTGATTCCATTATGAATGATGGAAATCTTGGTGAAGAAAAGACCAAGAAAAGGGTTGAATTTGAAAGCTTAACTTGAGTTGTATCAAGTTGAAAAGCTTATATATGAGTTCCTATCGGCCATGTAGCCCAAGGAGGTGTCCCATATCGTTTTGTGAACTCTTGGAAAAGTCCATATCGTGAAAAGCACCTCAAGGAGGTGAGGTGTGACGGCCAACAAGTTTCCTTAGAAAAAGTGTATCGACTTGACTTAAAATAGTGATTAAACCTAGATGACTTATTCAAATGGATAAGTAATGGACGAAATTGCATCTCTAGATGATACTCAACTGTTTTGCAAGACAAGATAAATGATTATGCATGCATTGACACGTGTCACCCATGCATGACACATGGTACCTACTAGCTCAAAAAGTTGACACCTCATTTTTGCCTTTCTTCATGAACAACAAGTATATATACCCCTAGTTTCACCCCTTGGTGCAATTTTGCGACCCTTACCACCCTCCTACCCTAAGGTATAGTGCATGGAGCTCCCATATCGTGAAGGGAAGCTGTGGTATCGTGCGTGGGCCTTGGGGTATCACCCATGGCAAGACCATATCGCCCAAGTAGGTGATATCGGCTATATAGGGTGATATCGGCCATAGAGTGAAGTGTTTTGACTCCAAGTGAGTGCCATATCGTCCAAGTGAGTATCATATCATGCAAGAGGGTGTCATTTCGTGCAAGATCACAAGGGTATCATGCATAGGCCTTGGGTATCGGCCATAGCAAGTATATCAGCCATACCATGTTGATATTGCCCATAGCAAGTTGATATCAGCCAATTGAAGTGATTTTGGCCACAAGTGAGGGGGTATCGGCCACCAGCAAAGTTGTGTCGGCCAAGAGGAAGTCCATATCGCCCAAGAGTGGTAGGGTTTCAGCCAAGAAACTAAGGAACTCAAAACTTAACCTTAAGGTAAGATATAGTTGTCTTCAAGATTGAATTGAAGCATGGAATTAGGGTTATGATCTACCTTTCTTTTCGTCTTCACCAATTGCTTATCCATGGTGATTCCTTGTATATGAAGGAGTTGTGAACGAGCCTTGGACCTTTGATAAAGTCATATTCAACCTTAGGAACATGGAGATTTGGAGCTTGACGCTTTGAAGTGGTTCTTAAGGTGGGTTATATAACTTGAACTCAACCACGTTATTTTTCTTCACCTAAATTGTTATAATTAGTGAAATACTTTTAATACTGAAATTTCCTGAAATATTTGATGAAATTATGAGTTCTAGTAGTTTCTTAGACCTGTTACCATGAATTATATCAGTTAGAACAAAGGTCTAGAGCTTGAAGAAGATGGTGTAACTTTGTAAAAGTGATATCGGGTTTAAGTTTAAATACAAGTAGTTAGAACCCGATATGGGTATGACTTGCCCGATATGTCTTGAACAAGATGGTTCATGTGATGATTGCATAAGATGCTTGCATGATAGGGAGTCTAGAATAGACTCCATGCACGATACAAGGTTAATTGTATACTTGTAAGATGACAAGAAACCCTAATTTGGGTAACCCGATATAAGTGAAGAGTAACAAGTGTTATTTCATGACACACATGGTTGCATGATATACAGGGTTGCATGACATGGTTGCACGACATGGTTGCATGACATGGTTGCATGATAGGGTTGCACGATACACAACCCTATATGATATGGCAACCCTAACCCATCATGGCTAACCCTAGATGGTGACTAGCCCGATAGGGTGATTGAATGTACTTCTAGCCCGACATGGTGATGGGTTGATAGCTAATAAGTATCATGGGTGACACATACATATACCTTGTTCCCGATATGAGTTCAAGAAGGTACCACATGCCCAATATGGAGATAAATGCAAATCCTAACCCGATATGGTGAGTGTTCATATACCTCCAACCCGATACAGTGGTATCTAGACACCTACAACCCGATATGGTGAACATATGCATATGATTTAACCCTATATACCTTGTAAAGGTGAGAGTAAGACACTCTTAGGAGTAATTAGTGTAACACCAAGTAATGATGTGGATATACCTTGATAGGTGAAACACCTAGAGTGATTGATAATGGTTAATCCTATATCAATAATGCCTTAACCCGAGATGAGTCCATATCATTAATGATGGTTGAATAATTCAATTGTGTGACTTATGACCAATATATTACACGATAAATGTGATGAGCTAGTGAATAAAGTATTAGGATGGGACATACCCTAATACAAGATAAGTTGATGAACTTAAGTATGTTAAAAGTGATGAGAGAAGTGATACATCAAGACATGATAGATATCACATCCAGCACTTCAAGGTTGATGCACCTTAAATCCAATATACTTGGATGAGTAACACATGAAGTGTGTCATGTCAATTGTTACGTTGAGATGTAATGAGATTAATGCACTTTGATAAGGGTAGGATAGCATACCTTGAGAAAGGGTTAAGCCTAGTTAATAAAGTATGATGTAATCATTCTCTGGTAAGGATGAGAGAGAAACTCATACCTTGTGGTGATGATCATTTAATGATAAATGATGAGAACAAATAAGTATGATTGAATACTTATGATATCAATGTTTGCTCCTAGATGTGTGGAGTATTGAATTATAGTTTGATCATTGATAATATGACCTTCAAAACATAAATGGTTAATAATGGAAAACCCTATTGAAGGGTAATGATATGTAAGAGAAACCATAATCGATAAGAAAGGGAAACTCTAACCCTAATGATTGGAAGGTTGCATTTCTCTTATTGCCTAAGCCTTGTAAGGCATGTTAAATACTTGTATAACAAGTAAAATGTGTAATGGCCTTGTGAGACATATGAATAAGTTGTTGCCTAGTGAGAGGTGACAAGATGTAATGGCCTTGTGAGCCATTTGAAAATTTGTTACCTAGTGAGAGGTGACAAGATGTAATGGCCTTGTGAGCCATGTGATAACTTGTTGCCTAGTGAGAGGTGACAAGATACTTAATGGGCCTTGCGAGCCATGTGAGATGCTTATGTAACAAGTATCATGTATACCTTGGTCTAAGGACCTAGAGGTATTAACAATGTTCTGTGATGAACTCAGGGTTTTAATACCCAGATCCATAATCATGATAATGATGATGTAAAGGGATGAGAATTCACAGTAATGTTATAAGGGACTAAGATCCCAAGTATCATGTGTTTTAAAGATTTTGAAAGTACTTGATAAATGTATTACACATTTCTTTGTAGCATCTGTTATAATAATTCTTGTTTGAAACTTGACTGATGCTAAAAGAATATAAATTACTCAAGTAGAATATTATCATGTAGAGCCCTGACCATAGATCCATCATCGTCAGCAGCTGGTGATGGTGAAATAGGTTTTCCCACGGGATCTCCTAGAGACCGCATATTTTTGAATATGCAGGGGGGGTGATGGGCGAAAATATTTGTACGCCCTAATGTTGGATTGACGTGAGATAAACATAAGATCTCTCAATCCTTCATTATAAAGACTGGGATGGATGTATCATGAATCTCTCGATGATGATTAATGACAGGATTGATGGTAGATAAACACGAGATCTCTCAATCGCCGAAGGAGTACAGCCTCCGTTGTATCTCTATAGCGAAGTTGCCAGTATACCCTGGAAAGCTATGTAAGCAATTGACATAGTCCTGCTTGTGGTCTCGCACTGACCGAGACATGGGAGGTCTTGACAGTCGGCTCTTCCATTGACCTTGTATGGTACCGATTTCGACTTCGCAACGATCGGTTGGAGATGAGCGGTATACCTCATCTCCTCAGGGCATAAGTGTGATTGTAAAATGTAATCAGCCGTATAGCATGTTTGCTTAAGGATTGAATACGGAAATTATTGGTTGATGTTACATTTCTTTTGTGCATCCTTAGTGGATAGATGTTATTTATGTTTCTTTACATTCCTTTCAAAGCAAATAGATGATTTATAATCTACCATGGGAAGATGTAATGTTCTCCTTAAGAAAGGAGATTACTTCATTCTATTCAAATAATGAATTATCCTACTTATTAATATAAAAAGAACATATGCTCAGTTTATAAATGTTTAATCTATGATAATAATATGTTCAGCGGAGAGTTATATCTCTCGTTGGGACAATTACAATTGTCTCACCCCCATGGGATCCAAATTTTTAGGTGGACGTGCATGAGGAGGTGAAGACCTTTTGCAGAAGAGGAACAACAGCTGAGGCAGTAGTGACAACTCAGGTTGAGTGTACTATCTGTCGTGTCTTGTAGATATGAGTCCTATGTTTCGTTGACCGGCCTAAATCGCGCGTCCAAAAAAAGAGCGGATTTGAAGTAGTCGGACTTTTAAATTTATAACTCGAAACCTTCTAGGTCCCCGCAACTTTGTTTACGGTGTCGAAGTAGATATGTGGGGTCAAACACAGGGACACGGGTGGTAGTGATGAGAACATTGAATCGACAATTTACACTCCGGTATGGGTAAGGATATGATAAAGTTCCTCAAGGAAACAACATGCTAAAATCGATAAAATAAAAGAAACCTATCTCCAACTGGAGTTACGAGGAAAACTTAAGGTTTATCAGTTTTTAACGGTTTTCTGCGCAACAAAATCAGAGAGATAAAACTATTGCTTTAGCAAGGAACGAAGGAGAAAGATTCGGTAAAACAAGCGGCAGCAGGAACTTCCAGTACCCCTTCTCTCAAAGCGGGTACCTCTAACTAAGTATCAACACCTCTCTCGAGGCTACTGATATTTGGTTAGAGTGGAAAGGTCACTAAAGCAACTCCGATCCTGGGCACTCTTGTACTCCTGTATCGGACCAAACACAGATCCAGAACACCTCTCTCGAGGATGTTGCAACGGGAAACATGATTTGGTAGCTAATTGAAACATGATCCAAGCGTACAAGCTAAAATTTGAATGTTAAACAAAACAATCATCCAACAAAAGGTACCAAGCATAGAGCAGCAGATAATTAAAACTCTTCCAATTCCATTAGCATAAAGAGGGTCAGATTACATTGCATAAGTAAAGAAAGTAAATGACTGAAATAAGTAAAGATAGATGTCACCTTCTTGATTTAGAAGGGCGACAGGCAGCAGCAGACCCTCCAGCCCGATACCGGGCGGGAACCTTGCCCGATACACCCGTTTCGGGTGGCACACCCTCTCGGGCGACACGCTCATGATGGGCGGACGTATCATGCGGTTCACCCAAGCCCGATATGATCATGTTGGGTGGCACACTCTCGGGCGACACGTCTTGACTGGTGATGTGTATCGGGGTTGGTATCGTGTCGGGCTAGAGTGTTGCTTCCAGTATCGGGTACTCCTATCGGGCATCCTTGTTGGCTGATATCGGCCTACAGTGGTGCCCGGGGTCGACCCTAAGTGAACCATTCCCTCCCTCTCGGGATGGGGAAGTGCTCACCTGGAATCGCCCGGTGCGCCCCTGAGGCACGACACACCAGCTCCAGATGCTTTCCTCAGTTAGCTTTCAAGAGGTTATGACCCGTCCCATCGGAGTCCGTAGCTGCTATTTACAAGCAGCGGTTGGGGGAAGTTATGGTGCTCTGGACGCCACGTGTTCTTCATCATCTCTTATTATCGTGGATTCAGGGGTACCCGATATGCTCGTTGCCCGTTACAAGGATGTCGGGTTGGGAGTGTGTCGGTCAACGTGATGAATGGCGCCTGCTAGTGGGTGGCCTGTATCGCGTGACACGCTTTGGCGGTCGTGGCGGGTTCGGCTCCCTGTCAGGTAAATGGCATATCACTCGTCTGCTTCCTCTTGTGCGACACCCTTGTGTCGCGCGGCAGTGTATCGTGCTGTCCTGTCGGGCACTGAGCGTATCGGTCGGCTGGTTGGTAGGAAGGCCGATGTAGGTGGAACACGGTTGTGGGCCGGGACGGGCCTTTTTGCTGATAAACGAGTTAAACATCAAGTAAAACTCTACAAAAGGTGATAATATTGAGTTAAGAACGTTGCGTGGCCTGTTTATGCAGAAACATTACTAAAAGGAGACGAAAACAGTTTAAAAGATCAGTTTTGATAACGAAATAAGGGCCAATAACATTACAAAATTTGGTGTTATCAACTCCCCTAAACTTAGCATTTTGATTGTCCTCAATCAATCTTTAAACTTTGTTTTGTGATGCTTCTTCTTGACCGATATAGTTTTCAGACCATGGGTTTGGGCGAGCGTTGAGATGTCTCACAGAGAATACGACCCGACCACAAACAATAGACTTTATTTCTCCTGCCTTATTTAAGCAAAATTTTCTCCACAACTTTGGCGAGACTTGGGTGCATGACTTTGAAGTTAGCTTTCACACCAAACAACTTTTGGGGTAGAAAGTTGTGTGTTTGGGTAGGCTTAAGGCTTTTTGGGTTTTTCTTGTTTCCCATCAGTCCATCTAGGTACGGGTCCGTTAACGGGCGAGTGGTCCCTGCAGTCCAAGCCAATTCGCTTTAGAGCAGTGATTTCACATCCTACGTACCACTGCCCCAGATCGACCATGCCTAAAGATGGGTACTTTTGGAAAACAAGTGTGTATATATTTCTTTTTCTTTTCTCTTTCTTTTTATTTGGCACAACTCTCATGCTTTTTTTCACTCTCATAAGGCTATTCTCTTTTTTTGGGATTTTGTTGGGTAAGGGAAAACAAGAGGAATTTTTTTCACTGTTTGGGCAGCTTTTTCCTTCTGCATACACGTCTCTTAGCTGTTGCGAGATTATTTTTCAAAATTTTTGGCATGGAAAATCATAGTCTTTTGCTGTTTGAGGCTGCATTATCATAAAGACATAACAAAACTTGCATCTCCTTAGGCACGTAGAAAACAAACTGGCAAGAAGTCGTATCAGATTTTTACTATATAGCATCTTTGTACATATATGAGGAGACAAAATAAGCTAATTTTTTCAAAAGTTTTAGCAAAATATTTTTGTATGTACATATGTTGAAAAAAAAGAGCAAGAAGAACAAAAAGGGTGGAGTTTGAAGAATTTTTTTTATACCTCCCTCACTGGTACATGGTACCCCCCCCAAACATACTCCACACTCTGTACCAGAGTTGTGATGTGGATAAGGTAGGGTAATGTTAACCCAGTGAGGGTTAGAAGGTGAGCGCTCCTACGCTAGATATAAGCTCCCACACATATTCTCCTCGTTTGATGTGGTAGTCGATGTGGTGGAGCTGGTCAGGCGTCGCTTCATTCGATATCCATTCCAGCACGAAGATGCCGCAATCGTTGGAAAGAGGAATTTGTTGTGGACTACGGTGGTAGAACTGGAGATAATGCCATTTGCTTGCTGCCGTGTCCAGGAATGGTTGTATCAGCATTGCCATCTCGTCGTAGTATTTTTGTACTAAGCGCTCGAGGGAGGTCAACGTCGTCGATGTACACTGCACTGGATGATCTTTGTTGCTGTCCGAGCTGTTGTAGAAGATTCCTGCTCATTAGCGAGTGTACATCGTCAGGAGCGTCCAGTGGTTGTAATGTAGGATGGGCAGGGAGATTGTGCGTGGAACCCTGTGCTCCAACTCTTCCAGAAATGATTGTTTTACTCCTGTTTCATCGGCGAGGCAGATGTCATTGAACAACATTGGATGAGCAATGTATGCATGTTCAAACTTTGTTTGTAGCGTCTGGATGTAGGCGGCCGCCACAGATATCGCCAAGTATCCTCCATCTTTTACCATGTCCCTTAAGTCATCAACCGAGACTATGACATCGCCTGCCTCATATATTATGTTTGCCGGGGTAGAATCGGCTAACTTCAGAAGAATTTCATTAACCTGCTCCTACGTGAGTGTAGAGCATGAGAAGCGGTCGAAATTGTTGATCAATTCTTCTGATGTTTTAGGCGAAGCAGGGTCTTCGAATCCGTGCACCTCTCGCAGGATCTCTAACTGCTTGCCTGCCCCGTACATGTCTTTTTCCATCTCAGCTTCCTTCTCTGGAGTGATGCTGGGCTGTGAAGATTCTTCTTCTAGGTCACTATCTAGTAGCCTCTTTGGTACCCCTGAATCTAGGAAATAATGTTTGTCCTTGATCAACAACAGTGCATATATGCTTCTGAGCTGGTAGAAGTTTTGGCTCTAGAGTTGTCTTAAGTATCTGAAGACATGTATCATCTCCATGGCTCGCAGGACTATAAAGGCATTGTTTCCACTTCCCTCTTCTTCTTGGACGGGGAAGTCCCTCAGTGTGAAGAAATTCTAGACACCGCTGTGGCATTGGATTCCATTCTTGATAACACGATGGAGGCGCAGTGGGAGTAGCCTCAGATGTTTGTCTTCGGGGTGTACGAAAGTGTTTCATGTGCGCGGGACCTCTTTGGTGCAGCATCTGAGTAGTTGGACATCATGACTACAGAGGTCAGCAATGCACAGGAACCAATTCTTTCGATGTTTGTAGGGGGCCAACACCAGGATTGGGTTGTGCTCTTCAATGTGCTTCAGCATACTGGCCACCTGTGTAGATTCATACAAACCCCTCATCAGTCTTCTCGCCAAGGCCGGGGTGGCATTGTAGATCGTATGTCGGCCTATCCTAACGCCTGCGTTTTCTATCACGGTGCCTTGTAGGACCCTGAACAACTTCTTTCCAACGACGACTGGGGAGTGGAATATGCTTTTAGTGCTCCCCGTTGCACTGAGAAATAGCCATCACTCCATATGACTTCTTCTTCGTTAGCCTGCGACCTCAAGACCTTATTCAGCAGCTTCTGGTCCCTGATCGTCAAGTATCTGATGGCTCTTCTATTGAAGTCCGCCATCTCGAAAGAAGATATCTCTGACGGCACAGAGAATGCATCTACCGTCGAGCTTCTTCCTCTGGGGGGTGTCTTTGGTTGGCAGTGCAAATGTCCCCCCCTTCTCCATCTGATTCATCAGAAATATCCTCCCCGACACTGACAGATTCATCGTTGTCTTTGACTTCATCTAGGGAGGTGGAGGGATAAAGGTCTTCAATGCCCCGGGAGCTCTCCTCTCCTGCTGGAGATCATGTGGCAGACTTATGCGTCGTCTCTTTTTCGGGCATTGTAGAAGGCTCGTTGGGGAGGAAGAGGATGATGATCCTGACGAGGTTGCCGACGAGGAGGGTGGAGAGCCTGATCCAGGAGGCGACATGGACCTTCTCGGCTGCCTTGGGTGTGGATGGTCGTCTCCCTTGTTTAACCTCTCCTCGATCACGTCGAGGCACTAGAGGCATGCTAAAGCGTGGCGTTGAGGTCCTCCAGTTGGCCAGGAAGGCCAACTAGACTCAGTAGTTCCCATTCCTAGTTATTCAGCCTCTGCTGAAAAAATGAAAACTTGCGGGTTAGAGAAGTAAATGTAGCCGAGTGGCTTTCTGTTACCTCCCGCAACTAGTCGAGTTCATGCCCCAACATTTTCTCGAGCGACGGAGGGGCTCCTGCAGATCTCCCTCTCATCCTTGAGATACTCCTCTTGCGCCAGGGTCTACCCTATGAGGTAGAACCTATCTCGATTGTCCGCGTGGTGGATTTTCTGGGTGAGGCATCGGCACCCTTGCGTCCATCGCTGCCCCACCTTCTTGTCATGGTGGAGAAAGTCATAGTGTTGGCGGATGCTTCTCCACCTCTACATTGTCAGCGATCTTTTCAGCAGCTGCTATAGGAGAGACCAGCGGCGGTGTCGGCGTTAGTTGTGTAGCTCCGAGCTCCATCTCGAGGATCTCGGTGAACACCCCAATATCGGCATCCAGTTGTGCTTCTTCTTCCTCTAAAGGCACCACATAAGCTTTGGGAGTTGTGGCTGTCTCTTCTGCGACAGCTCCCGTCGTTGTCTCGGCGACCTCAACGATTGTCGATTCTTCTTCAGCCATGACATGTGTTGTCGTTATTGTGGCTGGTATAGTAGGAGCGACGACTACTCTATCAACTGCTATCGTTGGTGGCTCTGGAGTGGCGGCTAGCTCGATAGGTGTTGTTGAAGTTTTATCCTTCCTTGGTTTGAGAGGCATCGACTCTCCTCTCGCAGCCGCCCTCTCTTGAATTCTAGTGGTGGCGGCGTAAGCTGCTCCTACCGGCACAGCTTCGATTTCTGCTGTGGTGAAGACCAGCTTTTCTACGTCATAGGTGGCACAGTGAAAGAGTGGAAGGAGAGTGTTTGTCGTTGTGAACTTGTAGAAGTAGCTTCTCCCCTCCTTATTTATGATGCCAGCCCTCATGAGGTACTTGAGGTCGATCAACTCATTGCCCCTTGTCCTCGAAAGACTGTGCGGCTCTCGTGGGTATCCTAACCCAACCGCGATCATATTGATGATGCCACCCATGGAGTATTCCTTGGTGACATCTTTAATTGGGTGCAGCCTATTCAGCAAAAAGCGCCCCAGATTGATCACCTTGCCCTCCATCATGTGCCACATGAGGTGGAGTTCTTCTGTGTAGATATTACTGGACTCATTCTTGTTGAAGAGAAGGCATGCTACCAGTTTGTGCACTATCCTCTAGAAGCAGGAGTGCACCGCCGCCACCTTGCTTCCCGGCTTGTATGATGACTCGCCGATCAGTCTCTTCTAGAGCTCCACGGGGTTGAACCCATCTCCTTCAGTGATCCTTTCACCGTTATTCAGCAACTTCTTCTCCTCCTCGCTGGAAGAGAAGATCTCGTTGAGCAGCTTTTCAGAGATGACGTGCTCTGAGTTGTACAACCGCCCTTGCAGTCTGTCTGCTCTGCCATATTCTTCAACATCCTCAGCTGTATTCTTCACTCGGCGGAGAGATGACATGAACTCCTTTGTGAGTTCGGTGTAGGAGGCGGAGCGACTGAGGCAGATCTTCCTCAGTCCTGCTGCGGTGAGGACATTCTCCGGTCTTTCGAAGATACCCAATTGAATGAAGGAAGACTGGTGGCAGAATCTGCTCGACCTGTAGAGTTTAGTTGCCAGCTCTGAGTAGCGGTGTCCATGCTCGTCATCTCTTGGCACGAACCTTCCTAGTGTGTGATCCAGGGGTTCTTCCACTGTGGTTTGAGCCATGGTCGGAGCCGCTACTTCTTCTATTCTTGCTCTCTTCTCAGTTGTTGATGGCCCAACTACTTTGGGATTCAGGCGTTTCTGCCCGGCTGTTGTTGCTTCAGTTGTGGCCTCAGTGTTGATCCTTCTGCCGTGTTTGTCAACTCAAACGACAGTTTGCTTGGTACGGGCCATATCTGTTATCAATAAACAAGTTCATTAATCATTTATGTGTTCGGATATTAAGTATGTTCAATCTTAAAGTCGATATCAGTGTTTAAGAGAAAAACTGATTACAAGATAAAAAATCAGCCTGATACAAAAGCTACCCGACACCACCGTATCGGGCTTCAACACTGAACAAAATGAAGCTTCCCGATACTCCAGTGTCGGGCGATACGATGGTTTCAGCTCATGCCCGAAACGAGATACTTTTTCATCCTACGTCGAAAGAAGATCCAGATGATACAAAACTTAGACGATACGAGATACATGGGTGTGTCGGACGATACGGTTGCATGAAACAAAGTGCCTGAAAGGGTCTTCTCGATGGAAAAATGTTTTGCCCGACAACAAGAACAAGCGAGGCGGCACAAGGATGGGCGATACGGTTATTGCCCGATATGGCGTATCGGGCAAGCGCGTGTTAAAGGCGTGTCGCACGACACATATGTTGGGCGATACAAGAAGTTGTCAGCCCGATACGATTCCCTCGATATCAAGTTCGCATCGGGCAAGCAGGTTGTCAGGCTATACCTTCGCTATCTGGAGCTACCTTGCGCAACACGGGAGTAAAGGTTAGCCGGGCGACACACGAGCAAAAGGAGAAATTACTGCACGATACGGGTAGGTATGAGAGTAAAAGCAGTAGCCTGGTATAGTAAAACTTCCATACTATATATAGAAATCCCAACCGGGGGTAAAGTGGGTAAATCCGGGAGGCGTGTCGGTTATTGAGACAAGTCATTCCCGAGTCGAGCGCGTCTTGCGCGCCTGCTGAGTTGTTGCCCGATGCGACCAGAAAAAGGTTACTTGCCCGATGCACGATCACTCGATACAAGGCTTTCAGGACAAAACACTAGATAAAAACCAAAGACGAAGCGAAGGAAAATGGCGATTGTTGGGTAGAACATCATCGACCTAAGGTTAAGCCTCGGCCTCAGATAGTACTACTCATCCATGCTCATAAAATAGAATGGTGGTCCATAAAATAGAAGAGTCAGCGCACGTAACGCATACACTGACTCGGGCCTTATTACATTCCAAATGACCATAGTGTTTTTCATGCAGGAAAGTAAATAACATCCTATTCTAGGAAAAGTAAAATCTCGGGTTGCCTCCCGAGGAGCGCTATAGTTTGCGTCGCCAGCTCAACAGGTCCAGGCCCTTCACTTCTCGCCCCCAGCAGCATCCATATCTTGCAAGTTGATCTCTATCCTTTCTGATCACAGCCCTACCTTTTTGGCAGATTCAGTGTTGGAAGGTATCTTGCCCGAGGGATTCTTTATCAATTCGGCCATCTGGGCCAACTGCTGATGAATTTGGCGTTGATGCGTCTGCATATCCGCCATTTGGACCTGCATTAAGTTCAAAACTCCTGAATTGGAAAGCGCACTCTGCGCCAGTTGGTTATTGATGGTATCATGTTTCTTTACAAAATTGAACAAATGTCCAACCAAGTCTGGTTGGTTTGAAACCTTGTCTTGACCTTGTTCCTTGGCTTGACATTGTCCTTGACTGGTGTTTGTCGCTTGGTGACCTTGGTACTTACCTTGTCCTTGGAAATTTCCCTTGTTTGACTGGAAAGATGTGGTTCTGGTGAATTGACTATGTCCTCCTCTTTTCTCAAAAACTTAAGGTGGCTTGGTGGAGTTATGCAGCTGATGCGAGTTCTCAGCTGCATCTTTGTTGCCATAACTAAAACTAGGATAATCTGGCCTTTTGAAATTAACGAAAGAGACATTCTCATTCTCCTCAGCCTCGGATTCACTTTCGCTAGACTGGTCAGGTCGGGTGTAGATACAGTTATCTACCCTGTGTCCACCTTCTCCATAGGTGACACACTTCATGACCTTTTCAACCTGCTTCTTTCCCTTTCCACTGAATTCTTTGAGCTGCTTGACATCGGTTGCTATCCTCTGGATCTGAGAGGTGAAAGTCTCCAGAGCCTTTGTTTCAAAAGAAGGTCTTTCACTAGCCTTCTTAGCTTGTCCCCTATCGTATCTATCATAGTCAGTGCCGGCTTGCTGCTCGGCCATGTTCTTGATGATCTTTTTGGACCTGCTCGACTTCTTCCCCAGAAAGTCACTTCCTGCTGCTGCATTCAGTGAAACCCTTTCCTCAGAAGTTAGACTATTGTAGAAGGTAGATATCAGGAAACATTTCTTATAGTTGTGATGAGGGTAGTCCTTCTGATATTCTTAATATCACTCCCAGGTATCATGGAGATTTTCATTTGGCTTTTGCATGAAAGAAGTGATCCTTTGTCTATTTCGGACAGTCTTCTCAGTAGGATAGAACTTATTTACAAATGCATCTGGCAGCACACCCCATCCGTTCAGAGCTTGGTGGGGCAGCCCCAGGTACCATGATAGAGCCTTATCTTCCAAAGAAAAGATGAAACCCTTGCAATAGATTACCTCCTGTGGGACTCCCCGCATCTTGATGGTGTCACATATGTTCTTAAAAGCATCTAAATGGTGATAGGGATTATCATTCTTCGAACTCCCTCTAAAGCTCTTGTTCTGGATCATAGAGATGACTGATGGCTTTAGCTCGAAGTTGGTGGCGTTGAATCACGAGACGACAACAGGACATCTGGAGTTGTTAGCCTTGGTGGAAGCTAACTCCCTTAGAGTATTTTCTTCTTCATTTGAATCGTCGCTTTCACTGCCTCCCTGACTCTGATCTTGATCATTGTGATTCCTTCTGTGCCGCAGGTGATGACGCAGTCTATCCCGGCGATGGTCATCCTCAAACTGTTCTGCTTCGGGATCTTCAGGTCGATCATTGTCGTCATAGCGGTCGTTATCTTCAGGCGGGGGCGAGTGAGGTCTAGCCCTCCCTTGGCGTTCACCTTCTGAAAGAGGTTGTTCAATGTGAGGCAGCTTGTCGGATGATGTCGGTGTTCAGTTGAGTAGAGTGCCTCCCTTCTGAGTAGCTGAATAGTATGAAAAATCAAGTTAGAAAATCTATTATTAATAATAAGAATTACTCATTTCAGGTTAAAATATGAAAAAGGAAAAGAAAAGTGCTATCAAGCTCATTTCTAAGCTTGAGGCACTGGAGTGTAGTTAGTGGATTTGGGTTCGTCAATAGTACCATTTTGCCTTGTCCCCGACAACGGTGCCAAAAAGTTGATCGGCCTAAATCGCGCGTCCAAAAAAAAGAGTGGATTTGAAGTAGTCCGACTTTTAAATTTATAACCTGAAACCTTCTAGGCCCCCGCAACTTTGTTTACGGGGTCGAAGTAGATATGCGGGGTCGAACACAGGTACAAGGGTGGTAGTGATGAGAACGCTGAATCGACACTTTACACTCCGGTATGGGTAAGGAGATGATAAAGTTGCTCAAGGGAACAACAAGCTAAGATCGATAAAATAAAAGAAACCTATCTCCAACTGGAGTTACGAGGAAAAATTAAGGTTTATCAGTTTTTAAGGGTTTTCTGCGCAACAAAATCAGAGAGATAAAACTATTGCTTTAGCAAGGAATGAAGGAGAAAGATTCGGTAACACAAGCGGCATCATGAACTTCCAGTACCCCTTCTCTCAAAGTGGGTACCTCTAACTAAGTATCAACACCTCTCTCGAGGCTGCTGATCTTTGGTTAGAGTGGAAAGGTCACTAAAGCAACTCTGATCCTGGGCACTCTCGTACTCCTGTATCGGACCAAACACTAGAGCCACAACATCTCTCTCGAGGTTGTTGCAACGGGAAACACAATTCAGTAGCTAATCGAAATATGATCCAAGCGTACAAGCTAGAGTTCGGATGTTAAACAAAACAATCGTCCAACAAAAGGTACCAAGCATAGAGCAGCAGATAATTAAAACTCTTCCAATT